>JAFMTC010002313.1:34806-57511 GCA_018845635.1 Nicrophorus orbicollis | reverse complement strand
GCAGTCACGAGACCCTGATGATCTACACAGTAAAAGGTTACTCTCGTCTAGGAATGAGATGGTGATCTTCTTCCAAAGACCGAACGCTCCCTCTGCAACGAACGAGGCTGAATTCCTCGCTGGTCGTTACTTCTTCCATGACGGTAAGTGAAACAAACCTTTCAAAATCATCTTCATTGGTTTATCAACTGTTTAGAGCAAATTAGTGGAACCGTACTACCAACGGGTATGTGCGATGTAATCTACAAAGGAAGCGCAAGTCCATTAGCAGGCATGATTGATAATCCAAGTACGCAACATTTATACTGGAACATGGAAGGTCCTCTATTATGCACGCAGAAGTTCGTGCCTGCAGCCAACCAAAGCATAACTCTCAAGGTTATAAGCTTAGAGCAAATGATCAAGGAACCAGCTTGCGTCACACAGTGTGGTGACCACGGCTGCAGGTGCGTTTCCAGCAGTCCCATTTCCAAAATCGACCACGTCCTTATAGTCAACGATGACACTTGGAAAGTCGCCTGTCTGTGCGGAAGCTACCAGCACGAGTGGCTACCAGTAAGCGTCCGATCCTGGGCTTCTCTCACGCTCGTCTACTCCGTTGCTCACTACACGTGGAAGAAGAAGGGCTTCGACATCTCAGCCTCCTACAGTTTCAACATGGATACCGTTTGCGGAGAGCAGGTTTATACGCTGCACACAGGTGTGTAATCGCCGGCTGCAGGTGAGAGTTACTGATTAATGGAATGAAAAATTAATGATGCAGGCGAGATCGTGCTGAATAATTTAATCCCCACCGAGAATCTGAACCATTTCTACGAGCAAAGCTGCACTTGGACTCTACACTCGAACGTCGAGCGCCAATTAGAACTTGACATAAGCTCCAACCAGAATCGTAAATATAACCAATACTTTAATATCTTAGTATAACATTTATTAGCATTATCGTTCTACATCAATTTCGCATCACTGATTCACTTAGATTTCGCTAACCTCAAGATTATACAATAAGTGCTCAGTTAACGTACATAATATATACACTAATTACAGTACACTAATTACCATACTCTAATCGAATATAGATTAATCTAACGTTAATTTTCTTAATAAACGTGTGCATATATTTTTTATAAACACGTTCGTACTGACACATTTACGACCATGAAACCCCAACTTCTTAGATTCAAAATTTCCATACTTAATCTACGATAGACAATTTTTCAACATCAACATGTTACAGTTATTTGAAACAGGCTTTAACACAACCTTTAACTTTTCCGAATCATTCGCAAGAACATTTATATGTTAGTAAGTCGCAAATAATTTTGTACGTATGATCGAATGTACGTCCAAAGGATTACGTTAACTGTTCCTGATATATTTAGTTAACTTAAAGATTGAATTGAATTGCATAAACTTCTAATTAGATAAAATTATGAAAGTATAGTTTAAATATAAAGGAATAAATATGAATTATTGATGAGTTATTTAAATTGAATTCTTATTAATTTTTAACAACCTTTATTTACTTAAAAGAAACGTAATAAAATTTCATGAATATTTTAATTTGTACTTCGGCTGATAATTATTACATTGCAGATTTTGTTTTTAATAACCGCAAATGATATACGCAGTTATACACAAAAGCAGTATATGCAATATGTATGTAATAACATCGTAATTTATTTGCGAGCACAATTAATGATGTTTCAGTTTCAAATGTAGTAAAAACATTGCGATATTTCAAATTGCTATGTAATATGTAACTGTGATTAATTGCATCTATAATAATTCATTAAAACACAAATATACAGAAACATTTATATAGATTGACAGTACTATTAACATAATATTCAGATTTAAATATGATGAAAGGTAATTATCCAAGATAATTCATTAAAACACAATTATACAAATAGATTGACATTCACCCAATAATGAGATTTAATTAACTCATCAATAATTCATGTGTTAATAAACGCTTTTTTATATATAAATATAATGAAAGGTAATTATATAACTCCTCCAGACTGGATAATCCCTATGCTCAAATTAGAAGCAGGCATAAACGACGGCAATTAAATCTGATACTAAATATATCGTATTACTAATTATTAATAAAACGACGTTAAACTCAGGTTAATAATGTTATAATTATTTTTAATTGCATGAAATTATTTGCAAACTCTTTCAAGATTTTTCTTCGATAGTTTGCACTAGCTTAATGAAAAATTATACATTTAGAATGTTCTTTAAAATTACTTGGACAATTATTTGTTCTAAAATCTTCACAAAAATACGAACATAAAAAATAATTTTAATTGGTTTTATAGATCAACATTTATGGATAGGCTAATAAAATTTAATGACATACAGATTGTTTTCATTTATGTCATTTGACACAGAAAATTGATACATACCTTTCAAAATCTGTAGAATTTAATCCTTTTAATATTGTTTATTTATTATCAAATTGGAGTATGTTCAATTTTTCTGATATATTCACATTGACATTAATGTAAAAAGGATTTCAACTTGTTTCAAATCCATCCAAGTTTTTTTTTTGTTATAAAGGTGTTCAACATTTTTGGCTAAAGCCTAATGAAAATTTATAATATATAGTTTTCTATTTGGTATATTTAAACACATAAAAAATTGACATTTAGACTTCAAATTATAGAAATAAAAAATTAATTAATATTTGTGTAATTTTATCAATACTATTTTATTTATTCATTTTTTCCGATTTATTCACTATACTATGAATGTAAATAATGATTTCAATTAGATTTAATACCTTACTTAAGTTTTTTTCTTATGATGTGTTCAACATTCCTAATTCATGTTTAATAGAATTTATACTACTGTTTTTAAGATATTTGGAACACTTGTGTATTATATATAAAACACAATATTTATATTTTATCTTGTGTAGTCTCTAAATCCTTGGTGGGTGTTATTTATGAATTTGGATTTATTGAAAGAGGATTATATTTAGTGGATTTGGTGTAGTAATTAATTTGATGTATTGTTAGTTTACTAATTGAAGCATAATTTTCGCTTCGGTCAATTGATGCATGGTAGATTTATAGTAGGTCAAAAAACAAGACACGATTACATCATTTTCCAGGGCCGTGCGCCGCGTGGAACGTGAGCATACACGAATATTCAGCAAGTTCGAGTTACAAACACTTGGGCGAAGTCTTGCATACTTTCTGCTCGCGAGACGCCCATAAGGTATATCTGCTGCCGTGGAAAGTTTCCACCGTCATAGTTAGGTGATTTCGGTTTGCTCGAGTGCATCAAATTTCCCGGAGATAATGACTTATTATTTCAGATTACGTACATTAAGCAGGACTTTACCCCAATTTAAGGTGAAATGGAGATCGCACGTAGTCAGGGCGAACACGCGATTCGGCGGCGCCCCGACGCCCGCCCCCAATGCAGATTCCACCTCATCCGCAGGGGCGCTCGCCGCCCCACTCATCACCATCTTGATGTTACTCTGTTTTAGCTAAATCCTCGCAACGATCTTCTACATTTTTAGAATCTACAACGACAACCAGAAAAAAAAACAAGAATAATGATACTGAAGAAGTGGCGAGAATATTTTTTAGATGGATATCCAATATCAATTATATGTACTTACTTGTCCAAGAGAGAAAAGAACCCTAAAATTATTATATGTATATATATATATTTGTATTGAAGCTCATCGTCATGTTAATTTTAAACATCTGCTCAACAATTGTTTCCATATGTCCTTAAACTAGATCTAACATACAAAGAAAAACACGGCGAAATATCAGAAGCGTCGGATGCATTAAGGACCTTCATTCTTGCTAGTCATCTATCTGTGATAATATTGTTCGATACTGAAAGAAAAACAATGAGAAATCCCGAAACGTTCGAATTTCACACGGGTAATGAGAGTTGATTGATTAGCATTGAAACGGAATAAGAATATATATTTAAAAAAAATAATAATTATAGTTAAATAATTATTTCAAAGTTGTTACATGTTTCTACGGTGTTAGCATAAACGAAACTATATGTATATGTTCGCAGCCCGTAGGCTGCGGAATCCTCTACCATAGGTAACGAATATGAGAAATAAAGAAAACAATGTAATTCCTTCTATGTTAACTGTTTACTAAGAGACGTGGATGAGTAAATTACGTAATCAAAAGAAAAAATGAGAACTAACGAAAAAATCTTTCATGTGTAATGAGTCAATAACATTATTGCAGCTTTAACATATCTTTTTAGTGCCACGTTGGATATATCTATATATTATTGAGCCCTTTGCCTCTTAGACGAGATACAAATATATTCGCTGTTTACTGTTTAAAATGCACTAATTGTTACACCTCCCTGAACTATCATTTCGGCACGCACCCATCTAGAGGTAAACACCACTCCTCCAACCCTCCAGACCACTCGACCCATCTTGTAAGGGTGACCGCATCTTACGTGACGCCCGGATTCCTCCTCCACCCGATTGTGCAACTCTTTGTTGGTTCTGTTGTCTTACGTTTGCGTTGGGCCGAACCGTTGTTTTCCCTTTGTTATCGATTAGTTGGCGATGTAAATATCCTAATTCGAAATAAATCCTAAGTGTAATAATATGCTCTGTGTCTCTTTTTTTTTCCTGGATTTTCCATCGATCGTAATACAATTTTAATCCCATCGCTGTTTGCTTAATTATTCAATTTTGAATGAGTATGACCCAGCGCGTGTCCGTTAATTGGGAAGCGTCAATCATGGGATATATACATTTCTCGCGATACGTACACTAATGACAGTTTCAATAAATATTTTCGTAGAGTCTTTTGCAAAGCTTAAAGTGAGAAATTATATTCAACTGAATTAATATATAGAATTCAAATTTCATTTCATCATAAGTTCGCTCATACGTACTTCGATATTAAATATTATATATAAATATTATTGTACAGCAAATTTTGTTCATTTTATGCAAGTTAACTAAACACATAAATAAAATCAATTAGCACCAAAAACAGGTAAGTGTTTTGTTTTTGCTTAACTAAATTCGCTCATACGTACATCAATATTCAATATGTACAAAAATTCCTATATACGTAAAGTAATTTGTGTTCACTTTAAACAAATTAACTGAACACATAAATAAAATGATTAGAAGCAAAAACATGTAAGTGTTTTTTGTATAATTAAATTCGCTCATACGTACATCAATATTCAATATGTACAAATATTCCTATATACGTAAAGTAATTTGTGCTCACTTTAAACAAATTACCTGAACACACAAATAAAATCGATTAGAAGCAAAAACAGCTAAGTGTTTTTTGTATAATTAAATTCGCTCAAACGTACTTCAATATTCAATATAATATACAAATATTCCTATATACGTACAGTAATTTGTGTTCACATCAAATGCATTAACTGAAAACATAAATAAAATCGATTAGAAGCAAAAACTGTTTAGTGTTTTTTTTACATAATTAAATTTTCACTATATTTATATCAATTTTTGTATATAAGGCTCACTTTTAAATTGATAATTAAAATCGTAATTACATATTTATAAAACATTAAGTATAATTGTTTGGAAATACTGGATTTGTTATATTTTTTAGATGACATTATTTTTAGTAATTAATTCAATGTTAGTAATTAAGTGTAATAATTTCGTTATACTGAAGATTTTCTATT
This sequence comes from Nicrophorus orbicollis, assembly GCA_018845635.1. Lineage (NCBI taxonomy): Eukaryota > Metazoa > Arthropoda > Insecta > Coleoptera > Silphidae > Nicrophorus > Nicrophorus orbicollis. The sequence continues at coordinate 51,814 of JAFMTC010002313.1, read as the reverse complement.
TTTAATAAATTACTTTTCAGTGATTAAAACAAAACCGTATTGTCAAAACGATTTTCTATATTAATACCATTGTTTTCTTATGAAACGTAAAACACTTTCTTTTATCAAATTTGATCATGTTTTTTATTATTATTTTAATTATTAATTAATGACAATTAAATATTATTAATTTATGCTGCTATTGCAATTACAAATAATTATAATTTAGATGATTTCTTTTGCGTGTCTAAGAAGCTTGTATAATTTTCTTGTACTTATTACAAATAATTTATTTATTAATATATAACAACAACATAAGTAATGAATGTACATTTCTAGGAAAATTAATTAGTTTGATGCTAGATCCAAAACTCAACCTTAACTCCTATTCAGAAGTACTCAAATCCAAAATTAAGACAAAATCCCGTTATTGCCGATCACTAACATTCCGTAGTTTACAATATCCATCAAATGTAAAACATCCATCTAGAAATCCATCTGCCGTCCAATCCTCGAATATAGTTTCCCCCTTCTGTCCCAATGCCCGAACCCTGTTCTGAATAGTCTCTCCGTATCCGAACGCTCCTCGCTTCGTATCCTCAACAGGATCCGCCATCCATAACCCTCGGAATGACCCCCTCTATTCAAAACCAAAATTGTTCCAGTCCTCAATAGATACCTCTCCCTTTCCTTTAAATTAATCTCAAAAGACTCAAATTTATCCTCTCTCTCCAAATTTTGTATCCCTCGAAATCCATCAACCCCTCCTAAATATAAATATCCCAGACTAACCCTGTTCCAGTATATATATATACTATAATTATGCCCTTTCCCTTTCCCAGAGGCTGCCTTTTGTTGTATAACTATTTTTTTTATCTTCTTCTTGTACATTCAGTTTAGTCGATAGCCCTTTCTTTTTACTATTATTATTATGTTTGGTTTTATATTTAGAATTATATTTTGTTTTTATAACTGACCAATAAATTATATTATATTATTAATTAGTTTGAAATATTATCTTATTTTTTTACAATATTAATTTATATCAAATGATTAATATTAAATAAATAATATTCTTACATGATGGACAAATTGCGTGTTTTCACTCGTATATTTCAATAAAATAGTTCATACTTGTTCTCTCCACGTCCGCTTATTATTTTCCCATTACGTTCGTATTATTTCAATTCAATTTTATCACAATACAATTTATGTTTTCTTACCATCATTTTCTATTGATAAATTCTAATACAAAAATCGAACCGATAATGCAATTACAATTCATAAATTACCGCAATTCCATGCATATTATTTTCATATTTTGTTTATTTATATTTCTTTAAACTACCATTTATTTTCTGTTTTTATTATTTACATTTAGTGATTTTGTTGGTTGATTATTTTCATATTAAATCACTTTATTTTTAATAATTTCACATATTATACAGTTCAAATTATGATTTTCTTTTATATATAAATATATCAGAAATTGGTATTTTTTTGTACAGATATTTGCATTTTTATGTACAAAATGTATTATTTTAGGTATTTAAAAATTAATAAATAAAATAAACGCAAAATGAGTACGAATGGGTCATAAATATGCATATAAAATTGTTAAATAATAAATTAATTTCTCTTTTTAATAATTTATTTCATATTACATAACATTTCATATATGTTCCTAAAAAAATATTTTATATTTATTGTTTTATTTGTAATATACTAATATATGATTGCTACAGAAAGGCTATCGACCATTGGTCTTTCCGCACATAATTATAATATGTAAATGGAGAAACTAAATGAACACTATTGTTTAACAATTACATAAAATGAAAGAAAAAACATATATAATAAATTTATATTTATATAATTGAAACAATAACAGAAAGGTTGGCCAAAGGCTATCGTAATATATAAATTTGTAATTGTTTATACGAAAAATAATAAAATTTAGTTACAGTATACTTTACGAGAAATCAGTACGTTGTTTACTAGTCCCGCATATAATATAATATAGTATGAAGACCTCCTGATTGCGACGCTCTTTCGCTTCAGTACGAAAGTTGAAGCTTTAAACTTTGTAATGCCAAGCTCAAATCCTGAAACTTCTACCAGCATCCACATATAATACCCAACTACGTGTAGGTAAGTAATAGTTTCCACGCTCATAGTTCCACAATGATATTATTACATTTATCCATTAGTCATTCAAACGACAAATACTGATGAAATAATATTATAATTTAATAATGACACCAGTTAAATAATGACCACAGTATACATTTTATGATTTGAGGTCCCTTTTCTATAGCACTGGGACACCACACGTTACCAGAAAATTGTAATTTCTCCTTATTTATTAAAATAATTGGACCACGGAATATTTTGTAATAAAATATATATTAAAGCTAATAGCTTTATGAAATAAATAAAATCAAGTATGCGAATGTATGTATAAAGTAATGCATTTCAAAGTTACGCAAATCCCGCATTCATATTTACAGAAGGTGCGATTTAGAGGACAGATATTAAATTTACATAGATGCATAAGAGGGAATACATGCTCAAGGCAACATGAAAAATGCATATGTATAATGCATGTGGTTTTTATTTGTCTCCAGCGCATATTTAAATACACTAAAAGAAAATAAGGAAAGTTTTGGAAACTCAGCTGTACTGCATGTTGCGATAATAATAGCTCTCCACTGTATAGTTGCCGGAACTTTGAAAAGTTCAAACATATAAACAGTGGATCGATCAGTGTTCGCTTCAGACTCTCTCCTTTTATCCCCAGTTTTCGTTTGAAACAACCCCAAAAACAAAAAAGTTGCAGTCATAAATCTTCATATGTCTTCTATTTTCACTTCAACGCGAAATTGAATTCAATAAACTAGTTTGGCTGAAGTACAGAAAATTCGTTATGATGGAGATAAACTATTTTTTTTTTATATAAAAATTAAATAATCTGTTAATTAGCAATGTATATTAATTAATACACACCTGTCACAAGACCTCATTTGTCTTGTGCCTTAGACGCCAGTTAAGTAAGTTATGATATAAGATGTATTCAACTGAGCAACTACAATTTTTATATGAGGGCCCCAATCATTCGCGTTGACTTTGGCACTGTACGATGGAGTTCAACTAATGGCAAGGGAATGTCATCATTGCAGCAACAAAATTGTCATGGGTACCATTCATAACGTTATTACTCAACAAATTCCGAAAAGTTAAATTAACATTTTAAGAAAGAACAAATGATATGAAATGAAATGAAGAAGAAATACGGGAATCCTGTTCAGAAAAGTCTCTCCGTATACGTGCGTTCCTCCCTTCGCATCCTCACAGGATCCGCCATCCACACAACCCGCTCCATAACCCTCCGAATGACCTCTATTCCAAAACCAAAATTGTTCCAGTCCTCAATAGATACCTATTCCTTTCCCTTAAATGCATTTCAAAAGACTCCAATTTATCCTCGCTCTCCAAATTTTGTATCCCTCGAGATCCACCAACCCCTCCTATATATAAGTATCACATACCAAAACTATTCCAGTATCTATTATCCCTATAATTATGTCCCTTCATTTCCCAAAAGCTGCTTATTTTGTGTATAATGATTTTTTTTCTGCATTGTACATAATATTCATGGGTGGAAAGACCAATGGTCTATAGCCCTTTGGCCAGCTTTTCTTTTTATTATTATTATTATGTTTGATTTATATTTTGTTTTTGTAACTGGTCAATAAATTATATTATATTATTATTCTAGTTTGAACTAAGAGCAATAAGTTCTGTTAAGACGTTTCAGATTAGGGAACATAACAATTATAAAGTTTAATTGCATTCTGTGGAAGATGCGGTTTTGCCAATGAAATCGAATTTAACAATAAACACATATTTATTTCAAATATATATATATATAATCTCGCGGTTAGCAACTATAGGAAAGTGCTCAAATGCAAGTGCATGTTGTATAATCACATGTGGTTCTTCAAGTTGTTATAAAATTACCACTCTAGTGTACAAAACTTCTTAATATAATCCTTTGTTCAAGTATATTATCCTTGCCTAAATTTAGCTATTTAATAATGTATTTTATATATGTTACTAATTATTTCAACATCTTTTTTTGGTCCAAATTGTGCCAAAGGGGGTCTTTCCGAGGTCTTTTTACCTATGTTCCTAAATTCATTAGTTTATCCTTAACTTTTTTAAAGTATTTATCAGTAAAGAATTGGTAATCAACATGTTTATTCTTCTTAGCCTTAACTCTTCAAGATCAGCCAAATAAACTTGTTAAATAATTAATATTCTTGCATTTTAACATAGGCAACCAAACATACTTTTCTACTTGTAAACATTAAATATACTTATCCACTTATTAGGACCGGAGCGAGGCAGTTTCAGCGCATTTACCCTTAAATAATGTGACCATATTTCCCGGGACAGTCCCGAATTTTCAATCTGTATTGTTCACCCGAAAGATCAATAATTATAAAAAATACAAATGATCAAAAAAACAAAAATTCCTATGTTCACTTTTGTCATTGCTCTGTTTTTACTTGTTCTTAGTTTTCTTTAAATAATTTTTGTTCAAAATCAGTGTCCTTCAACATATGTTTAACCATTCATTTGTATATAAACTTATATGGGTTGTTTCACATCATATATGTTTTTGTATAATAAAGTCACGGGTACTAGAGACAATAAAGTTGTATTTCGTATTAAGGTTCCTTGATGAATATTACAAGTAGAAGTATTCCATGGGTAGTGGAAGGTTGTAGACCACTTATTTGTTGTTAAATTGGAGATTAATTGTGACTTTAATTTAACGATATTACAACTTTAACCAATTTCATTAAATTGAATGTTTTTTAAAATACTAATTTGTAACAACAAAACTAAGTTTTATATAATAATTTTATATCCTCTCAATTTTTAGTAGTATTACTGATCATGAACAAATTAATATTACTTTAGATATTAGGTCTATCATGTAGTTTTCCCTGTAGGATCTACGAGTATTTTTGGACCCACGAGAAATTGGAAGTAGAATTAAACATTTTATAAAAAAAAACTATAAATCGGATGTTGTTTTTACTTATCCGTTTTCTTTAAACAATTTTTGTTCAAAATCAGGTTCTTTCAACCTGTGTTCCATATAAGTCATTAATGTGACAATGCTCATGAACATGTTAATATTACTTTAGATATTAGGTTTCACTGTAGGGCCTACGAGATTATTTAGTCTAAGAGAATTTTTGGATCCACGAAACAATAATTCAGTATTTAGTTATTAAGTTTTGGAGCGACTCTTGATAAAAGTTGTGGCTAATTTGACAATTATCATACGATTTTTAAGACAGCATTTGGCTCTTAAAATGACTTTGTTCTATAAAGTTTGCTGACCAATATATAATAGAAAAGTATTACTTACTTGAAGTAAATGTGAAAAAGAAATCACATACTGTTAACATTTTATAATAAGTGTATTAAAGTCACAATTTACATTTTAGTTGTACTAATTATTACATGCAGAAATTAGGTTCAGATTTAGCTAAATTTATGTATTAACAAGTAAAATAACATGCAAGAATAAAGCAACGTTGATTGGAAAAAGTGTTTATTTTGGTGGGGAAAAATGAACTATTGTAGGAGATGGATAAATGCAGAGTAATGTTAGTAACAAAGCACACATTGATATTACATTTATGATATATAGACTTAATTTACTGAAAGTATAAAATTACATACCAGATTATGTGTTTTTTTTTGTATCAATCCCTATGGTGTAAATTTTAACTGAATATACATTTACGTATCTACACATAGATATAATAGTATATTAGTGTTTATAATTGAATGATATAATGTATTACATGAAAAGAAAGATTCTTAAGTGTTACATAATTCATTTTTTTTTTCAAATGCTCGATATTAGTATACATGCTAAAGTGAAGAAATTGAAGTTTACCTAGTGATTATTGTTTAAAATTGCCAGACAAGATATTTGCCTTTTAGATTTTATTCATGGGAAAAAAAATAGTATGTGTATAAACCAAAGCTTGAAATATTTACATTATTATCTGCTTACTTCCACATACCAATCATTAAATATTCGTTTAGCCGCAGAGACATTCCTTTTTCGAGTAAAAAAAAGTAATGAAATCATAATAATCAAATGATTCGAAGACTTATTGGGATCAGCCGCTTTTTGATGTTGCTGAACAGAACTGATCAATCTTCGTTCAAAAATTCCGATTCAAAGCAATTATTAAAACGATTTATATAAAGAAACAAGGATAATATGTTTTAAACAGAAAACACAATGATTAAACAAAATGTAAAAAAAAAGAACGAACCATAAAGCCCCTCGTATTTCCTAATTTCCTGCGCGTAACGATGGAAACAAAATACTGCATCAATTCATACAGGTATGAAAGTAGAGACAAATAAAAAGTAATACTAACCATTAACGAAAAAAATGAGGTTTTGTACAATATCTTCTCTCATTCACACAGCCACCTTTCTGCATCACAGCCGATCAGCTAAATTGATAGGATGTGTAAAACAAAATGATGATCATATATATATATATAAATATATGAATATAGTTAGAGCTGCCCCGTTTGAAAAAAAATACAATATAATTAATATATATAATATGTCTTTTGCGTAAAAAATATGAAAGTAACGTTCTTAAAACATTACACAAAAAAAAATGAACATGAGTATTCGTGATGGTACTTTATACTGAGATCTTTTTTTTTGTAGGTTCATTGCAGGACTGGGGGCATTTCGAAGGTGAAATATTTGACATGTTATGTACAAATAGAGAACATCAAAAAATATACTCCCGCAGTGGTGTTGCAACGCCGTTTTCATTTTCATTATTTTTTTTTTCAATTTTACTTTAGATGATGCTTCTTTTTTTTTTCTTTCTTCTAGTTTAGTTGTTGTTGTATATCTGGATTCTGTGTATAGTGTTCATCGTATCATGTAGAGTGCAGAATTTAAGACGATTTCTGCTCGGCGGGTTTCGGGTTGCTGCGGCTCCAACTTGGGACGAATTCGGCTGCATGGGGATTCAAAGTGCTGCTCTTCGCCATCTCCGCAGAATCTGACTTATTATTCGTGTTGCTCTGACTGTAAAAATAAAAAAAATACACATTAGATATACAGTTGTTTGTTATACAATAAACTTATACAGAAAAAAAAAGTGTCTACAAAATTAATACTGCAGATTTTAGCCTGTTTCCGTCAAGTGGAATTATTGTCCAAAAAACTCACAGCTAAGACTAATGTGGAAGTTAAAGAAGAAGCTTTACTTCTTTAGCCTCAACATTCCTCATTTAACATTGCTTCTTTTTAAATACTTGGATTTGAATTTAATTGATTTTCATCTGTAACTCAAATATGAACTTCATCAAACTTTCATTTCTTTCAGATTTGAAAAATAAATATGTTTAAATATGCATATGCATTAAGATTTCATTTCCGCTTTGGACAAAGCACGAAATAATATTTTCTTAATTAATTATAATAATAAAATCAGTTACCAATATTTAATTTAGACTCAACAAAGCTTGAAAGCGAAACGCCATATGGTTAATAGTCTTTTCAGAACAAAAACTCTATTGTCAGTAGACCTTTAGAGGCTGAAAGACCTATGGTTAATAGTACTTTGACGGCGGAAAGACCTATGGTCAATAGTCCTTTGAGAGCGACGAGACCTATGGTCACTAGTCCTTTGAAAGCGAAAAGACCTATGGTGCTTAGATGGCTGAAAAATCTATGGTCAATAGTCCTTTGAGAGCGGAAAGACCTATAGTCCTTTAATTTCTATTTATTTCGTTAAGTTTATATGAAGATCTTGTATTTTTGTTTGTAACTGTTACAATAAATATCATTATTATTATATTCCTTTAATCAATGAATAGTATATTAATATAAAAATATGATCATTATTAGTCCTTTGAACATATGTATGTTCAATATGCAATAAATTATTATTTTGAAACAATATTTAATAGAAGAAAAAATATATGAAATTGCATTTTACATTCACTAAGTTTCATATACTTTTTTAATTTATTCTAATATTTATTTAACAATAGTATATAATAAATTTATAAGAGAATCTAGAAAAATGAATAATTTTCATGTTTTGAATGAAACAATAAGTTTTTTTAAAAATAAAAAATTGTAATCATCATTGGAAATAGATATATTTGCAAAGAAACATAAACATTTCAACTGAAGTGGTAAAAATATCTTTGTGTACGGGTTGAAACTGAATGACTCACGCTTTATCATTGACCAAGTTCAACTTTGCGTTGCAAGAACGTACCCAAACAGTGCGCTTGGCAACTTCTCAAAACTCTAAATAACATTTATTTAAAGTTTATCTGTTTGTTAAACTTATACAAAATAACGTTTGTTCTTTTCCAACAACAAAAAAACTAATTTGTTTTGATTATTATACAAAATCTTTAATTTGATACAACAATAAAAATGGACAGATCTGTCCTATTTCTATGAAGTAATTAATGGAGGTGTTTACGTGAAAACTTATTTACTTTAAAAATAATGAAAATATAATTATAGAAATACGATAATTGAAGTTTTATTTAAATAGAAAAGATCAATTTTCTACGCAGTTAACAAATTTGACCCAACACGTTAACATATTCCATGATACGGTAATTACGTTGCATTGAAAGACGTCAACGTCTGCTAATCAATCGATATTTCTCAAAGCTTTAATAAATTGCGTAACATTTATTTCAGTACAAAATATTAACAAAAAATTATTATTAAATAATTAGTATACAAAAAACAAGTTGTTTTTGCAGTTTGAACATCTCGATTTTATATGCGAGTTGAAATAAATACTATTTTTGTATTTGAAGCGAGATCATGAAATTGAACGACGCACTCGAAATAGATTGATGACCCCAATTTGGGTCGCGACCCAGAAACACTGGTTTAATCGTCATTGTGATACGTTGCACAAAAATATATATGTATATATTGTTGCTAGTAAATATTGACACGTTTGTAACTGGCTATTATTATTTAGAACAATCGCATTCTCATTGGAATAAAATGTTATTATAATTACGTAATATAAACAAAGTTACCATGTTGCAGATGGTGAATATTGTTGAAGCATTGAACTGTTGCAGACTGTTAATCTTAGCTTGTCCAACAGAGTCGAGTCCAGCTTATAATTTTAAAAGCAACGTTTTTCATTGAATTAATAGATTTATTGATTATTGTATAAAAAGTGTATTGGAAAGATGATTGAAACTATTAATAAAAGATGTTTGCAAATTAATTCACTTCTATAATTACTTTGTTTTATAACGTAAAAATAAATAAACAAAAGTTGATGAAACGTCATCTACTTATGTATATAATTAGAATTGATATTATTATGTGAGATTGTAAACAAGTTAATTATTATCTATTAAAACATAACAAAGTAATGTTGTCATTGAACGCAAATCAATTAATGTTTATTGTTATGCAATAGTAAATGTAATTAACTAGAACTTAATTAAATGTAGGTGTCTAACATGTTTGTAATATTATTTACCAACATATTTTCTATTTGTATACATAAGTTACTCGAATGTCACTAATAGATGTATTTAAAATGATTGCATTCTGGGCAGAAAGACCTCAGCCAGTTGTCCCAATAAAGATGTTTAAATAAATAAAATGATGCATTCCTTTCATCGATTAATGAGGAACTTAATTGAATGCAAATTTTAATTAAATAATACTTTGAATTAAGGAAGTATTATGATTTGCCTATTAATATAGAACGTTTTTTACTTAAATGAATTAAAAAAAAAGTTTTAAATTTCCTATAGGATATATTATTTGGGTATAAGATGCTGTACGAAGCAGATTGAGGTATTTAGTATTTGATAGAAAACATATAAATAGCATAAGTGAAAAGTTCTCGGAAATATTTCACTTAACACTATATATTTAGTTTACATAGCAAAAAGAAATGTATTTGAAGCCATAATAATCTTTGATTTGTGAAGTAACTAGTAAATTTCTTTTGATTTGTATGCGGTGGGAATGATGTTGCATCATTTGCCCTTAATAAGATGTTACCAAATAGCAAAATTTCACTTCCAGCAGCCTTGAGGTTAAGCATTGTACATGTAAAATGCAAGTATCGGTGGAATAGCAAGAAATGTGTAACATTGTATATTTGCATGCATATGCTGGCTAAGAACAAGGTGTCAGCAATTATTATGGGTTCAAGCACATGAAATAGTAGAAACTTTCTAAAAATGCGTTTTGCCATGTTTGTTCATATGGAATTGTTCTTACTTATTTGTGTTTGCTGCAGGGGACTGGTTCTCGTTTTCTAGCATGTGCTGAAGCATACACTGTTCCATCAGTTCCTCTTCTTCTAACCTTTGCAACACCTGGTGTTGAGAATAAAAAAAAGAAGTTATATATAACATATTGTAGGATAATGGTGGAATTTAGAATGAATGATTGAGCTTACCTCTTTATCGAACTCCTCCTCGTTCTCCATCCACATGTACTCCGAAAAGTCTGTTTCCTCAGCAGGAGGTGCCGATGTGGTACCATTACCATTAGATGTTCCATTGCTGGTACCATTATGAGGGGGTCCAGCTTCATTACAATAATGTTCTCCCTCATATGTGCTATATCCATTCATGTTGTTGGATGGTACTTTCATGATACTAAACAAGACGAAAATATGTTAGGACCTGGCCAACAATCCAACCACCATTTTAAGAAGTGGGCAAAAGGGGGATTTAGGCTTACCTTCGAGGTTGCGGTCGAATTGGTTTCCAATTGGTTTGGAAAAGAGGAAAACGGTACAGCGATTGTAGTTTCTGGTAAAAGAATGCTGTGAACGGCTGCAGCGAATATGTCCACTACGACGTACGATAATAATAGCAGTATGCGAGAAAAAAACTTTCTGCGAAATCACCACGAAAATTCAGCACCGACCAGCACCGACACCGTACCAAAACAGAAGTTGGTACGTTCGTTGCATTGTAGATGGCCAGAGGTGCCACAAGTCGGCGTTTCCGTTTCCGTTATACAAAAATCTCTCAATTCTAACCGAAACTTTAACAACTTTACAATAACACATACTGTTTTACACACTAAATTCTTTAACAGAGTCTTTAGTTAACATTCAGTTATAGTTTAGGTTTATTTTTTTTAAGTTTTATATAACTCTTCTAGCGCTATGTAGTAATCTAACATATTTAATTTTTGATTTTGATCGTCACATCAATACAAATTTACACACACAAAAAACATTAAAAATGTACTTTAAATTACTAGTTATTATATAACTAAAGAAAAAAAAAGCAGGAATTATTAAAACTATAAATTATTTATTTTGAAAATATTATTCAAATAAATTCCACTCCCTTTTTATGTAATTATGCAATTACGTTTCAAATAAATACCAAATTTGTTACGTCAAATCTACGAACTAACATTCAGAAGTGAAATCTCCCACCAATATCAAAATATCACGTGGTAATATATAATCTCCAGATATTCAATTAACGCTCTCCAGTTGGACCATGTGTCAACGTATCCAAACTTACGTACAAATGTACGTTAATTTAAAAATTCAATGTCATTAATTAATAGCATAATATACATTTATTTTAATAAACATAATGTAGTTACAGTGTATTTTTGAAATTAATTCTCTAATATGTCAGAATTATGTCTAATATGTCAACATGTTCCTACATACGAACAAATGTACGTTAATTTGAAATTTACATTTATATCTTATTATCTCTAAATAACACTTGCATCACAACTTTATCAAGAATTATACTTATTTTTGTTTTAAATTAATAGAAAAAATAATTTAATAATTAGGTTTCAAATAATTACCAACTATATGAAATATCAAGACTTCGAACTTAGTTTTAGAAGTAAAATGTTGATTTTCTCCTATCAAAATAACTGGTCGTAATTAAGATTAGACTTTGTTACATGATCATAAAATATTCATACACATTTTTAAAAATACGTTAAATTAAAAATTCAATCTCCTTAATTTAGATTTAAGTTTTCTTTTTTAATTACATTATGTAATCGTTGTGTGGATATAGCTTTTTTCAAATTAATTGTCTTATGTAATAATTACGTTTCAAATAATTACTAAACTCCAAGCATTAAGTATTAATCGATGATATTTAATTTATTTATTTTCATTAGCAACAATCGGATCTGAATAAACTTATTACATAAGTTTATCAAATCAATCGATACAAACCAATAATACGTTTCAAACAACAAATACACATTGCCAGGTCTACAAAATAAATTTTAGAAAAAATAACTTTGATTTTGTCATATCAATATTAAAACAATGCAAAAATTATTAATAATGTCATTAAATATAACTTTTACCTTTGTTTGATTATGAATATGTTATGATGTTATAAACTCTATATCCATTGCTTTTGTTTATTTACTATGAATTGTTTTAATTTGCTGATTATCCTTAGAGTTTAATATTTTTGTTTTCATAACTTGCTGATATCTACAATCAATGGAACCTTAATATTTTATTTTATCGATAATAATTACCGGACAATTTATAAACTACTTATTAAATATTTATAACTAAGCAAAACAGACGATTATACATACATAAATGAACCTACTTGTGTTTTTTTTTAATACACGCATCGAATTATTCGTATAAACGTACTTGTTCATACGAGCGTACACTTCAATCTGACATGAACAGACGTCAAATAAGTAAAGCAAATTTGCTATATAATTCCTAAGCACATTCGTTTAAAAAAAGGCCAAAGGGCTATCGACCATTGGTCTTTCCGCCCATGAATATTATGTAGAATGTAAAAACTAAATCTACAAGAAGAAATTTTAAAAAAATCATTATACAAAAAAAGCAGCCTCTGAGAAATGAAGAGACATTATCATAGGGATAATAGATACTGGAATAGGGATTGTATGGGATACTTATATTTAGGAGGGGTTAATAGATCCCGAGGGATACAAAATTTGGAGAGAGAGAGAGGATAAATTGGAGTCTTCTATGGAGATGAATTTAAGGGAAAGGGAGAGGTATCTATTGAGGACTGGAACAATTTCGGTTTTAGAATAGAGGAGGTCGTTCGGAGGGTTATGGAGTGGTTGGTTTGGATAGTCAAAATATTGAAAATATATTTGATTACCCAATATATTTTAAATATTATGACGAATATTAGAATGCAATATATATTATTAACTAATATAAATTATATATTACAATCATACTGAAAAAATCCGGATATCTAACTGTTAATTTCATTCTCATGATTGTACAATGACTAATCTTGAGATTTAGAATAGAAAAAAAATAACGCCTCAATCTGACATGAACAGACGTCAAATACTTAATTTGAATGTTTTCTGTACAATTCCTTACATAATTGTACGTTCGTGTTAACATTCATTTAAAACGTTTTATAAAATATGTTTTGAATATTTTGATAAATATTTTGTAGCAGAAACTCCAAGAATATTTTACTACTACAGATGATACTAATAACAATTCTGAACAATCTTATATAACAATCTTAAAAAAAACAGTTACTTTTCACGGAAGTCCTTATTTTTCGCTTTTCGTTAATAGTTACCGCCGTGCGTTATAGACTCAATTAGATATTTTGCAGACGTTTTGTATAAACAACAAACTTGGCCTGAATATTGACAAATGCACAGTGTCGCCATGTGAATGCAGATTGTATACGTATATGTCTGTGTATATTTACCCTTTGTCTTATGACAATAAAGATTTTTATTTTATACACAAAAGTATATAATACTTTCATAAGCGTACATTGAATAATTAATTAAGATAACCTTCGGTTATTAAGAAATTATAAATTAGCAAAGAAGAGATTGGAAAAAAGTTTAATTTTTATTTTTCAACTATATTTACAATAATTTCGAAGTAATTGAGGACTATGGAAATTGGCAACAATTGGAAGTTATTTGGAAAAATAAATACATATTATATAATTTCACAAAAAAAAACTATTAAATAATTAGAACAATCAACTATGACTATGTTTAATACTAATTATTAATTATTTTAAGAAACATTTGTGTTTTGTATCGATTCATTTGGATTCAAACAGTCCGGGATAGTGGCGATTACTCGCATTGTACGTAGTAAATAACATTATTAAAAGATGATTATAACAATAAAAATTCAATAATCATCATAAGGATAATGTATTGACTTATTTATTGATGTTTTGTTTGCCAATTTTGTGGGTCACATAAATTATTGTATAAAACGGTGGTTTTATTGTACATAACTGTTGATTTTACCTGCAAATGATAAAGTAATTTATGATCTTTCTAAAATTCTAACAAAGAACAAATCCTTCTTCTTGGTATATTGTTCATCCTCTTTACTTAGAGAATCATTGATGTTTGTTGTTATCCTTGAGTGTTGAGTACAGCTTTTCACTTCTTTGAATGTATTTTTTTTATGAAGATAAGCTGATTGGAAGTATTGGATCAGTTCAGTGCTCTCTAGCGTTTTACTTGTCCTGCGAGAACAATTATGTAGAAGAGCTTAACCACGGACAGTTAATGCTTTGCAAATAGACTTGTAAATCCCGTATGTTCTTTTAGTAAGAATAACTTGATTTCCTAACGTCAAGCCTCTAATAAATACTGCTTGTGGCTATTACTTTGTTGATATTGGTGTGTTCGATAAATTTTATTTTTTAAGTGTCTACAAATATTTTCAATCCATAAATATTATTTCATAGCACAATTACATTATTTGTAGCTACGTCAATCGTCCGAAAACGATGAAAGTCGTGCTGAATGTTAATTTTGTATAAATTATTATTATATTTTATCATTTCCAGAAAAGTCTACATTTATTTGATATTCTTTTATTACGTCTTTATTACATTACAAAATTTAAAACCGGACTATAGTGAATCCGGACTGTTGGAGAATAATTAATGTATTACTGTGTTATTAACTACAACAGATTTTAATATAAATATAGAAAAGTCTCGTGTTTTTTTTATAATTATAAATAATATATAATATTTTGTAAATAATTTTCCTTTCGTTTATTTTTTTTAATTAAATTTCTTTTGAATTTTTCAAAATGGATTATTGTAAATCCGGACTAATGGAGGCCCCTTGAATAGTTAAGGAATTGCTATATTATGAACTAGAAGTCTTGTAATTGATGGACACTATTTGTGGGAAAGAAAGTATAAAACACATAAGGTTCTTAAATTCATTTTATTCCTATAATTTTCATACAAAAATATAGTGTTTTTGTTTATATTTTCCAAGATGTTTACCTTTTTCTTGAATTATTCGAGTGTAAAATATCAATGAACTAATAAATAATTCAGCATCATAAATTGTTGTTTGGTCCATATAAAGGTTCCTAATTTGTATCATAGTTAATTAACATGCATGGAATCACATAATTTATCATTGATCACCTTGTAGAGATATAAATCAGACACCGCGTAAACGAATAAATCAGACGTGAATGAGAAAAGAAACGAAGTTAATCGGTTCTGAACCGCAAAAAAAAACAACAAGAACAAAAATAAAAGAGTCAACTTTCTGGATGAAATGTCATCACATGCTAATGACATTTCTCTGATAATTACATTTAATGATCCATCTAGAAAGAAGATAATTAATTGGTTCACCTTCGGTCGACACAATAACAAGTGCGACCACAATTAATGATATTAATTAACGTTAAGCATCAAGTCTGGACAAGAGTGTGGAGTTAAACAACAAATGGAATGGAATTCTACCATTAGGGACGAAAATAGGGGCTTCAATTGCATGAGTGGTTTCGTGAATACATAACAAGCAGCATCCTCCTTTAGCAACAATCATTGTAAAATACCAGTGCAACAAAAGGACGTGTTGCGTCGTTACAATTGCATCCTCAACAAGGGCTTATAACATTTGATTGCTGCGACTTTAAATGTATAATGCATGCACTCTCGATAGATTAAATAAATCAAAATTGCGAGACGTTTGATTCAGACCTCAATTGAGAATGCAACAGCGTTCATTTTCTAGCAATCATGTTTTTATTTGACTTCTATAAATGAAATTAGCAATATTTGGATGAAAATATGAAAAGGACCTCAGTCTGTATCCCAAATTGTGGGTCAACAAATGTATTCAAATAAAAGGATAATTGTAAAGCTTTTTTTACATTAATAATAGATTAATCCAAGAAATATTCGTTATAACAATTTGAGAAATTTATGAATTTTTGTTACATTAAATAAATTTATAAATATGAAAAATAAATTTATTCTGTATTATCAGCTTACAAAATGATTTATTTTATAAAACTAAATCATATTGAAATGTCAAAATTTTCCATTATATAATAAGTTGCGATAAGATCAGATTTTTAATGGACTGTAACGTGTAAGTGACAAATCGAATCACTTAATGGTTCATGTATAATACATACAGAAAAAATGTGTAAATTTATCTTTATTATTATCCGAATAATTTATTGGGTCTTTGGTCTGAGGACGTTTCGTTTTCTGTCGTCTGCTCCTTATAATACTGTTTCTTTTTTGCCCGGATTTTAATTAACATTCTAAGAACAGCGTTCGTGATTTGGGAATTCTAGAAATCTAGGATCGACCTTAATTCACGGCACTCCAGTTTCTGCTTCCTCCTTGTGCCAATCTCGATACCAATTAAACCTATAGGTGTACTCAGAAATTCATAAGCTTTTGATTTATATATGGGCGTACTGGTGGAGAGATAAGATTTAAATGAGTTGTATGCAAATTTCGTATAGAAAGAGATTTGGCTTCGCGCTGGAAACGGGAATTCGGCTTGAATGCAAATAGAGGCACCCACGCATAAAGAATAATTTGAATGTAGCAGTTTCCCAAAAAAAGGGGGAAACTGTAGTTGAAAAAAAAAATAACAA
>JAFMTC010002313.1:18377-30941 GCA_018845635.1 Nicrophorus orbicollis | reverse complement strand
CATTATGATGTCAAGCACAATTATCTCGGGGGTGGTGGCACGTGTTCCAATTGCATTAAGAGATCATTAAGGGGAGATAAATACTCACCGAGACGTCACTTTTCGGCGATATTTGGCCGGTCGTGCACTCGTTCACTTGGATGTGATTTCCCGCAGATTTTCGACCCAGAGATCCTAGCTCAGCCTTGAATCCTCCAGCAGGATCGTCTGTCTCCAACACTCCAGTCAAATAGGATATGTATAGCGTAGCTAAACGCAAAGTCTTTATCTGCAATAATTCATCCTTAATTATATAACAAAATCATACTTCAAAGAAAAAGAAAAGGTATAGAAAATCTTATTGGGAAAATTTTATTTGCAAAATTATTTTTTTAACATAGCAGTGAGTGCGATTTTTAATATATTACCATTTTTAGGACAGAAAAACCTATGCTCTTTGTAGCAAAGGTAGTAATTGTGTCTTCTTTTTCTTATAATTATATGAATGTTGTATTATTTTGTAATAATAACGATAATTAACAAAAATATTACTATTTTTATTAGTTTAATTTATTAATATAACAGTGAGAGCTGACATCTGCAATTGTTAAAAAAATGATGATAGATTCAATACTTATTAAAAATATGTACAGAAAAAAATTCTAAAAAATAAATAATTTTGTTGCAAAAAAATTGATCGAATGGTGAATATTGTATGTTTTAATTTATGCGTTTATTATTTCTAAATAAATTATTTTGTGCATAAAAATAAATAAAACGTAACAAACGTTATACGAACATATTTATATGTGTACGTTACTTCGGTCACAATTTCGTCCATTTATAAAACGAGTAATAGTTATTCTTTAATGAGTCAATGTTTAGTGAATAATTAATAAAACAAAAACTTTACCAAATTCCATTTGTAATGCAATGAATAATACATAAATGAAACGTATTTAGTTTTTAATTGATTGATTTAAAATAAATTTTAATTAGTTAATAATTTCTTGTATTGAAAAGGGTTTCTGATTAGTAATAGATTTCCATTCTATAAAAAATACCTTAACTTAAAAATAGAGAAAAAAAACTTATAAATTAATTAAATTCTATTATTACTAGTAAAGATCATGAATGAAAATAATTGAACTAAAACAAGAAATATTGATGATGTAAACATAATGAATCAGAATGAGTAACATGTGAATATTGCATTGATTTTCGTCATCAATGTTTGTTTAGGAATTATTATTTTAAAATTAAGATTATTTCACAGATAAAATTATTTATAAACAAAATTTTTGTTTAAAAACTAAGATTATTTAACAGATACAATTTATTATTTTATTAGCTTTATTTATTAGCAAACTATAACAATAAATTTGACGGAATATATAATAAACCTGACTCAATATTTGTGTAGTATTGCTTATTAATTATAAAATGTCAATTCGAATGGATTTTTCTGAAATTTGTTGAAATTGACTATATTCATTTTTATTTTTGCAGTAATACCTCACATAGTGCGTTTATGTCAATTTACCGGACTGCTTGAGATTTGATTTGAACAAAAAGATTTGATTATAAAATGAAAAGAAAATTTATTTTGAAATGCTTAAACCGGACTATAGTGAATTTGGGCTGGTCAAATCCGTACTAAGCATTACTGTAATTATAATTTTAATTACGTCGTTAATTTATTAGCCCTTTGGTGTGATCACTAAATATGTTTAATAATAGTTATTTAATAAAAAGTGGCCTGTTGTTATGCAAAATAATATTAACTATTATTGAAAAATGAAGGTTATAACATATGCATTTATGTGCACGAAGAGTGGTAAAGTCGATGCTCTCAAAGATGTGCAATCTAAATTCTTAACCTCAATCTCAAGCATGAAAAAGAACATATCGAAGTATTTTATTATTAACTTGCTAATTTATTCTTTACTAGAAAACCTATAATATAATTAATTAAAAAAATGAGGAAAGTGAAAAACTAATTCTTAATAAATTAACTTTTCTTAATTGTGTTTCAAGACAATTTACTCAGCATATTTAATTATAAATATTGCACATGCTCATAATATATATTTATTGCTTTTTTTATTAGGTTTCAATTAAATGTCATGTGTGTTCAACAAATATTGCTTAATTATCAATTAGTATACAAATTAATATCTTATAACAAATGTATACAATTTACTATTACATTTAATGAAAACTGTTTTTTTGATACATTTTAATAAAGTGAAGAAACAAGAAGTCCTCAGGATATTTCTTCTTGCGAATGAAATATTTTATAAAATAATTGCGTCAAAGTACAGAATTACAGCACGTAAATTATAAAATAAACAACACATATAGGCAACATTTTTGAATTCACTGTAGAAATTGTATTGAGTGTAAAAATATAATTAAATTAAAATAATAATCATATTATTGCAACAATAAAACAAATAAGAAAGAAAAAAAAAGTTTTTAAAAACAGAAAATATTACAAATGTTATAATAAAAATTAATTTAATGCATTAATTGTTAAGAATTTATTTTGAAATTTTCAAATCCGGCTTCAAACAATTGTGAAATTGAGAATTACTGTATAAATATAATGTCTTTGTTTCCATGTTCACAAGAATCGTTTCAAATAAATTTACTAATTGCGTAAAACGGTTGAAAAAATATGAAAATCTAAAATTATAAATTTTCCGGATTATTCGAAATGTCCGAAGAGAATTTTGAACCCTACGTAATTCAGTGAGCAACCTTGATTGATCTATTTTTATATTTATGACCCGATTTCAGTTTCAGATCGACCAGTTTTCAATATAATTAAAATTATCCAGCGGCGCAATTAAATGCAATCGAAGTTTTCATTTTGTTTCTTCTTCTTTTGTTCCAAGGCAAGAACAAACACAAAGGTGGCAAGATCATTTAAGGTCAATTGAAACTGGTCAATAAATGCACTATTTTTTAATCAGTGGAAATACCGAAATCTTCTAGAAAACAAGTTTATTCAAATTTTTATTAAACTACTTTTAAATATGCAATTTTATTTCTAATAATTGTTAATAATGACTTCATTCATAGTCCTTATTATATATTATTACAGTAAATAAATATGCTTATTTGTCTCTTTCTGACTTAATTAAAATTAATAATAGATTTAAAGTCAGTTTACCTATTCTAAATGTTTAGAAAACTTTATAATATTTACATTTCAATTTAATGATTAAATAATTTAAAGAACCTTTTGTTTTAACCATTTTTATTTACTTCACTATTGATATTTTTTGGTACTTATGAAGTAATTAAATTAAATTTATTTATTATATTATAAAATAATTTAAAACATTGAAGAAAAAAATATTTGAAGAAATTATATTGAAGCTGATTATTTATTTATTGGTAATTTATTGTTTATAATTACGTTTTTTTTTAATATTACGTGTAAATTTGCAATTTAGAAAGAAATAAATAAAGTCTTACCTTTGATAGTTTTGTGTCAGCGGGAACGTTTGGAATGCAATCCCGAAGATCAGCGTAAGCATTGTTGATGGACTGTGTCCGCCGTCGCTCCTTCTTATTAGCCGTTGTCCTGCGTTTCACAATCCTTACAAACGGAGCTACGGTGCCCCTGCTGAAATCATACTCTGCACCAAACACATGTGTAAGTTCAAGATGATAGCTTCTTCAAATCGAAATTTACCTGTGGTGTACTGGGTTGTCCTATGGTCGTTCTGAGCATAGCTGATCGGTGTGTAGATCTGGTAAGGTCCTACAATAGGACTCTGCGCGTTCGGCGACGGCGAATTCGTCCTGGGGCTGTTGGACCAGAAGTTGGACTCCTCGTTGGGCGCAACACTCGCTCCGTCTAAGGAAGCGAATAAAACAAAACATTTTTTTATGAAGAAACTCACTTCCTAAATACACTCCAAATTCCCATATAAAAGCTGACACAGTAAATAAACAGTGCATCTTTATAATGTAAACCGTTTCATATTCAGTTACTTTACACCATTTGTTCTACGATACACTCTTCTTCTCTCTATTTTTTCCCCTTCGTTCGCCTTCCCGTCTTCCTCCCAGGCCTCTTGATCTTTTCGCCTTCTTTATGATCCCCGAACGCTTCAGAGCCTCAAGTGGTTTAGATATTAATAAATGTATTTTCTTAAGTAGTTGCGTTTTGAAATCATGCCAACACTTCAAGCATCGGAAGACTGTGCAAGAACAAAGTGATTCAATTTTTGCTGTTTATTTCTTCGTGGTCTTCATCTTCTCATGGTGATCTTTTGGATTCCAATGTTGGGCCGCCGTCGGCGACGATGATGATATTTACGTTACGAGATGAGCCTCGCTGTTTATTATCCCAAGCATTTTTGTCAAACCTAACATTTGTTTAACAAATGTTTCATGTTTGTATACAAGACCCTCATGCACGCAACTGAATGTTAACGGAATTAACCTTGTCCTCGATTACGAGATAGTGTTATAAGTTACCAGTTACCTGTTAGGTAGGAGTGAGCGTAATTGTTCTGGGGTGTCATGTAGGGATACTGGTACACCTCGTGGGGATCGTTCGGGGAGCTTCCGTATGACATCGTCCTTTTGGTCCTTACTACGCAGGCACTGGTCGGAAGCAATTACTAGCCTCGGGGTGGACTGAGTGTACTGAAAATTTTCGTCCGCTACAGGAGTCCCGGATTCTGGAACCTCATCCCGAATATATTTGGGCGGAGCTTGGTCGGCACGCACGCCCTAACTCCATTGGTCCTTTCCCCATCTGCTATCCGTCCTCCAACCAATCCTGACGACTTTCCACAAATCTATATTTAACCGGGGTAATCGAATTATTACTCTATTTATTTTTACTCTGGTGCAGGCATCATAATCGTAAAATACCGCTACACACATATAAAAAATATGTACATGCATGTTTTTTTTGTTGTATCAATATCAATTAGCTCAGCTGATATCTGCCGACCAAATTGAACCATTTGGACAGATCGATTACATTTCGAGAACTCTAATCGTGAGTAATTTGTTTTCAACGATGAAGAGAAAAAAATACATATAATAAAGCCACTCCAGCATTCAGGAATGTTTCAGTTGCGATTTACAAACACTTACATGAAAATTATACAAAACATTGTCTCAGTTACATGATTAAATTCCATTTACATGAAAACTACGTAAAATATTCCACATGTAATAAGTTTCAAATGTTCAACATATAATTTACTTTTAAACGACCTTAAATTTAAAAACGGAAATAACTGATTTCATTATGAATATTAAGTAATTTATTAATATTGTAACATAATTAATTAGTGATTACGTTTTCATGAGGACATTTATCGTAAGTAAACTGTTTCTAACGACGAAGAGAAAAAAAATACATATATTAAAGCCACTCCAGCATTCAGGAATGTTTCAGTTGCAATTTTCAAACACTTACATGAAAACTATACAAAACGTTGTCTTAATTACAAGATTAAATGACATTAATATGAAAACTACAGGAAATATTCCATATTCAATAAGTTACAAATGCTCAACATATATTTTTTTAAAAATTAAATTTAAAAACTGAAATAATTGTTTTCAACGTGAATATAATATAATTCATTAAGATTGTAACATAATTAATTACTGATTACGTTTTCTTGAGGACTTTTATCGTAAGAAATTTGTTTTCAACAAAATAACAATATTAACATTCATGAATGTTTTAGATTTGATTACCAAGCAATTATTATACAAAACATTGTCTTAGTTACATGATTAAATGACATTTATATGAAAATTACGGAAAATATTCAACATATTACAAATGCTCAACATTGATTTTTCTAAATTTATCATCCTTGCATTTAAAAACTGAAATAACTGTTTTTAATGTGAATATTATGTAATTCATTAAGATTGTAACATAATTAATTACGTTTTAATGTGGACCTTTATCGTAAGTAATTTATTTTCAACGATGAAGAGAAAAAGTAGATATAATAAAGCCACTCTAGAATTCAAGAATATTTCAATTGCGTTATAGAAACACATGAAAAATACACAGAACATATCACGTTGTTTCAGATACTTTAAATAAATGACACTTACATGAAAAAACTGAAGAAAAGATTACACAAACAAGTATCTAACATATACATTCATGTAATAGATTTAAAAGCTGTAACAATTCAACTGATGTTAAAGTGAATATTATGTAATTAATTAAGATTGTAGCATAGTGTTTCATGAGAACTTTTATCGTAAGTAATTTGTTTTCAAGCAGCAAAAAAAAATATAAATAAAACAACTTCAGTTTTGAAATTATATACAAATACAGCGTTACCTCACATAGTGCTTCGATCAGTCCGGAATCGTTCATTTGAATTGAAAAATTAATTGTAAATAATATTTGTTTTTAAATGAGAAATAAAAATTATATTACTTCAACTTATAAATGTTTGATCATCAATTTAGTGATCCTTCAATCAATCAGGATTCTTTATAGTCCGGTTTGTAAGTTTCAATACAAACTGAATTTGAAGTAACAATAATACATTCTAAACATTTAGTACAGATTATTTTCACTTATGTTATTTTCTGTATATTGGTGGAATAAATTAAATATAAAAGGAAAATAAGGGCGGAAAGACTTACGTCTTTTGAACCTTACGTAATTCAGTGAGCAACCAAAGGGCAATTTTTGGTTACTTTTGTGACTAATAAAGTTTATTATTTTATTTATAAAATTTATTACAACAACTACATGAGAAATACAAACCAAAATAATGCAAATACACAGAAAAGAAAACACAATTATTGCCGTTGTGACAAATGGCTATAGACCATAGGTTTTTCTGCCAAAGTTTATTATTATATAAAAAAATAATTAAATATTTGGTTACAAAGAAATTTGACCAAATTTGTGGTCAATGAGTATATTTATTAATAATAATTGAAAATATGTGATTCTATTTTATTTTAATTAATCCATCTGCTATAAACAACGTACTATAAAACCAGATATTTATTTTCAATTGAAAGCAAGATAATATTTTTATTCAGTTTGTATCCACACATGCTATGCAATAGGTTTTCTATTCTTATTTATTTATTGCCATAACTCGAACCAACAAAAACATACTGGAATCTGCGGCTGTTCTTTGTGTAATTAATTAACTTTTTTGTTTCAAATTAACATTATAATTGATTGTAAAACATATTGTTCTTATTTCATTATAATTGTTATTATTGATGTTTCTAATTTCTATATTTTATAAGAAATATCATTTTTCATTATTTAACAGATTATTTCAATGTAATTATAAAAACAATTTTCACAAAACAAGGATTTATTGTAAATTATGAATTTCGTGTAAATTACTTTAAAAATTATGTATATTTTTATATTCCTTGTTTATTGATACTTAATTTTTATTATACAAGGATTATATAATAAACAAAAAAATATTAAATATAGTTGGAACCTTTTTATTTCTAGATTATTAAATAATTAGAATAATTGTTCTTTAATGTTCTTTAATAAATTCTTTGAATTCTGCAACTTCTTAGTAAATGTTATAAATTATTTAAATAATAATTTATTGTTATAAATTTCAACAACAAGTCCAAATATATATAAACTCAATACAATAGTAATATAGAAATACAAAGAAAATACAATACAATGTATTTAAACAATAACACTATTTTGACAATATTTTTGTGTAATGTTATTTCTTTAATGATTGATATATATAATTAAGAAATGGCAATTTTTAAAAATGTATGAAGTTAATTATTAAATAAATTTAATGTCAAATAAAACTCATTAATTACTCCTTAAAAATTTCAGTTTTAAAACCAATTTTCAATTTGTTTTTATTATAATTATAATTTTTATTATCATTTCTTGAATGATTAATAAATACAATTAGGAAGTACACCCATACCTCGCTTTACGGCCTAGATACGTTCCACGAAACTTGGCCGCAAAGCGGAAAGCCGTATCAGGAATTAATTATTGCGCTTGCGCAAGATTGGCAATATCTAGATATATCGACATTGAAAAAAGTTTTTTTGCCGTTATATCGAAACATTTTAGGCCGTAAATCGAAAACGCGCTTTAATTGAAGAAGGCCGTTATAGCGAAATGCTGTATAAAGAGCGGCCGTATAGCGAGGTATGGGTGTAGTACATTTGTAAAACTCATTGATTACACAAATATGAATGAAATCTTGATTTAAGTTACGATTAAAAGTATCTTTCTAGAAAATAATACATATAATTATAAATACGATTACTTTAGTTGAGTGAAAAATAACGTTGCGTTTATTTACATTTATTTTAATCCGACGTGATTTACTTCTTATTCAAAAGAATTGAAGCCGCATTCCCATGAAGCATAGAAAGAAAGAAGAGAGAAAAAAAAACAAGTGGAAAATAATGTTTAGAAGAGATTTTTGTATACATCTTAAGAACATATTTTTTAAATTAAAATAAAACAAAAACAAGTTATTACTACGTACATTGAACTGCAGCATATATTTAATATGCTCTTCACAAATGTAATGAACTATAAATTTTCATTAGTTTTCATAAAAAAAATTCTCACAGTTTTGTTTATAAATCATTTTATATACATTTTTAATGTAAGTTTCCCAAGGGTTTTGAAAAGAAAAATCATAACTTTTTGTAGTCGAAATAATTAGAAATTTCTTTGTTATTATTGTAAATATTTAATATATGGCAATTTTTTTTACATAACTCGATAATTTAATTCACATTTAATGGTTTTTGAATTCTCGTGTATAAATTGAAGCCTTTATAATAACCAAATCGCGTGTTGTTTTCTTGTTTAACCCGAGGATATTAACGGATAAATTTATAAATAGAAATTAACAAGGAATGTCGTGCAATGATTGTATGATTAAGATTGTGTATAATTTTGAACAAAGAATAATAACAAATACAATTTCTATGGGAAGTCCTTTGAAATAGTTATAAATTATTAAAATTATCCTTATAAGTGTACATAATTTATAGTTTATACATAATTTACTTTTTTGTGTTATTTATTAGTACAGTTATACCTCACATAGTACGGTATAAAATCGTGCCAATCGAGGATTTTAAGCTGCTCAAAGATGAACTAAATTAAGTTAAACGAAAAGAAATAACCCTTTGATGTAAATTAAATGTATAGCTTTTAATTATTCTTTCATTAAAAAAATGTAATTAATCCATTCAAAATATTAATATTTTATATGCAGCAATAAAAATAAATGCGTATTATGTAACTAATAATATTATATATAATTACATAATACGTTTCATAATATTTTTATTAGCTGTTTCTTTGACAAAAAAAAAAGCATATGACAGTTACAGTAAACAGCTGAACTTTGTCTTCAACAGTAGCATTCCAAAAACGTTTCGTTTTCGCCCTTTGAAAAGGGTAAATAAAATATTTATTGAGTACCAGAAAAAAATCTTACTTTAAATCTACTAACTAAATCATACACAAATATGAAGCAATAGCATTAGATTTAATATATGAAAAAAAATAAATCATATATGAAATTATAGACAAATTAAGAACTGAGATACTAAAAATATTATAACCAAATTCTAGAAAAAGATTGAAATCCTAGGAAACATGTATTTTCTATTGAAATAGATTTTTTTCTGGTTCGTTTTTCTGAATTTATAGCAGTTAAAATAAATTACAATTGTCTATACAGTCAAATCTCTTTTTATGTTGTATTATTTATACGATTTTAAAATCCTCCATTTGTACGGTTTCCAATAGTGAAATACCTCGTATAATCCGGATTTAATGAATGCCGATAATATTTATTATTCAGAGTTGGTTTTCTGCATTTCAAAACAAACTAAATTTTAATTGAACAAAATCAAAATAAATTTGTTAAATTTGACGTGCAAATTTTAAAGTCCTCGGTTTGTCTATGAAATTATAGACAAATTAAGAACTGAGATACTAAGAATATTATAACCAAATTCTAGAAAAAAATGAAATCCTAGAAAACATGTGTTTTCTATTGAAATAGATTTTTTTTCTGATTCGTTTTTCTGAATTTATAGCAGTTAAAATAAATTACAATTGTCTATACAGTCAAATCTCTTTTTATGTTGTATTATTTATACGATTTTAAAATCCTCAATTTGTACGGTTTCTAATAGTGCAATACCTCGTATAGTCCGGATTTAATGAATGCAGATAATATTTATTATTCAGAGTTATTTTTCTGCATTTCTAAACAAACTAAATTTTAATTGAACAAAATCAAAATAAATTTGTTAAATTTGACGAGCAAATTTTAAAGTCCTCGGTTTGTCCGACTTCTATTAATGAAATTCCTCGCATAGTGCGGATTCAAAATTTCAAAACAAACTAAATTTTAATTAAAGAGCTATTCCTCGCATAGTGCGGTTACGATTAATGCAAATTAACTATAATACGGTTTATATATATATATCAATTTTTTATGTGCTGTATTGTTATTACATTTTAAAGTCCTCGATTAGTCCGACTTCTATTAATGAAATTCCTCGCATAGTGCGGATTCAAAATTTCAAAACAAACTAAATTTTAATTAAAGAGCATTAAAATTTATAAAATTTCACTCTGATTTAATTAGTTAATTATTGTTGTACAATAAAATATAACATAAAATTTATATGTTTTCTATAGATATTAACAGTGAAGTACTTGTTATAAATCATTTCGAAACAGTTTAATTGAGAATCACATGAGTTTCACATAGATTAATTACGGATGTGTTAATTTATGGCTCTAGTTGTAATAGCTTTCGTCGATCCAAAAAATGCACATGTCTAAATGGTTGTAAATTTGATAAAAAAAAATACTGTTTATTTTATTTAAGCATCTTCGATCTCAAGTAGTTTTCCCAAAAGATAAACAGTAGCATGAGAAACGGAAATTTAAAACAAAAACTAATATTATTGACGTTGACAGATTTGCAATGCACCTGATATTTAATCACCTAATTTAGAATACATATTTTAAGTTTTAGATTTATTTGTTTATTTTCTAAAAACAAAAATTTAAAAAAAAAGTAAATATTTCTCATTCACACTTAAAAATATTTAAATTTATTAAGTTAATAATCATATTTTTTCTATATTGAGTAGTCATTTTTTATTAATCTCTATATTAAAACGTTTTTCAATTATATTTATATACTTATATACAATACCAAAATAATAAGAGTGAATCATAGTTCTTAGTCAATATTCAATTGAAACGATTGTAGTGAATATATTTCATTCAGAACGTTCACATTTGGTATTATGTATTTACAGAACTCAGACATCCAAAAAATAGCATCTAAAAAACATAAGATGAATAAACACTGCAATAAAAGTATATGATCAATAATCATAATAAAATTAAATTAAAAAGGGTCTATAGTTTTTTTGCAACAATTGCACTCATTTTTTATATTAATTCTTTATTTCTGTTGTAAATTTATTTATTTTGGTAATTTTTGTTGCGAAAAAACTGCAACAAATATTTGAATTTAAGTTTTAGTTGAAGTTTTTGATGAAGAAATCGTTTATTTTTTTTCAATCGGAATGTTAGAATTGTGTATACGTATACACAATGTTTGTTAATTTGTTGTGTCTAACGTTTATAAACTGTTTACTATTTGTCGGATTGTGGGAACATATTTATTCGCTCAACAATTGGCACCTGGCCAAGGTATGTCAAACGTAAATACCAATCAATGTTAGATTTATTAAGCAACATTTCGATTTCCCGTGACTCGACGAATGTTATATAATATTGACGAAAGATCTAGGCCGGAGTTTATCAATAGGCTTATAGAATACTAAAGTAAAACGATTGCATAATTTCTAATTTATCGATATTTTTAAGAACAGAATTTTAAGGGAAAAAATAAACTACAACAAATAAAAGAAATTAAAATTAAAGGGTTTAGACATGAAAAACAACTCACTTTATTAATAAAAAAACTAATTATTATTAATTTGTTTTATAGAAATTAATTGAAAATTTACAATAATTTAAGTATTTATAATAAAATTAATATGTTTTAATTTTATTGAAAATCAATTTCTTACTATGTTTGATGTAAGTTATTATTAAATTAATGGTATTACAGTAAGATTGGTTACTTTTATTTGATTTATTTAATGATTTTAATAAAATTCACTGAAATTGAGCGAATTATTTTGAAACATGGGAATAAATAGCCGACGGAAAACGTGTAAGTAATTATACATGTATATATATATATATGCATATAGTGTGGGAAAAAGTGAAAAGTACATAATGGGGCATCTCTTAAAAGGCCATTTGCCTTTATCGTGAGTAATTATGATAAAACCATGGTTGTGCCATAAATAAAAATTTCGCCGTCGCCTCTGGGAAGTCGACTTAAGACAAGCTGCAGTTGAAGAGTCGGAGTTTGTTTATTCGGCAGATCAAGTGCCGATGACAGGGATGGGCCATGGTCCATCGAAGTCCTTCCTGAAGGAAACTATACGTTTGCTGCTGGTAAAAAGGACCTCCCT
>JAFMTC010002313.1:0-14517 GCA_018845635.1 Nicrophorus orbicollis | reverse complement strand
AACACGCCATGGAGAAATACATCCAGATGTATCCGGCTCTGCAGGACTCCCGTGAATACAAGCTCATCCAGACGCTGATCGAGCATATGGAAGATCAAAACGTCGACGGCTTCACAGATGCCGTCAAGGATTATGATTCGATATCACGCCTAGATCAATGGTACACTATGATACTGTTACGCATTAAGAAAACACTTAATGAAAACCCAGACCTCCGTTGATTCGGCTTGGTTGCACTACGTAACTCACTTATTCGTATTAATTTTCACAGTTATTGTTCATGATATATAAAGTGCTATTTCGTTTCGTCAAATGAAAACAAAAATAATTAATTATGAAATTAATCAGTTGATCTAGTCATTAATTATTGTATATATTGTTTAAACTACTGTGACTTCCTTTAGTTTGAAACAGCCTCAGCCTCAACATTTTCCTGTTTCGTTTTTACATTAACAACTCTACTAACTAGGCTTCAATCCGTATATAATCATATAGACATGTATACAAAAAAAAAGATAATACACATTAATATTAAATTTATAATGTTAACATTCCAAAGTAAGCTTTGAGTTGAGTAGAATTTTATAAATATTCTTAATTATAACAACAAAAAAATATATTAATTTACGTCCCATCGGTGTAACTAAAAGTGGATTTGACTGCTTTTCCAAAGCTAATAGCACTTTCATTGTTATTATTAATTAAGATGCAAGATGGTGTAGCGAAGCCATCGCACTACTGTTATACTTATAAGAATCAGTATATATATTATATATAGTGAACAAAAAAATTGTTACTGCTAAAATTGGTTAAGTGTTTTTTTTTTATATATTAATTATTTTATGATTTATATGAAGGGTTTCTCGAAGTTTAGACGTGAAAATCAATTGGTATGCAAATAGTTATCAGTGTATGTTATCAGATTGTAATTGGTAAAGATTCAATAATAAATATTTAATGCCTAAGTAATGGGTTATAATGAGATCACTGCTTTTTTCATTATTTACTTCCAATTGTAAAAATGATCTCACTAAGTGAATCACAGTTCATAAATCCAATTTGTTGAACTAAAAACATGAATGAATCATTAGACAAGTGCATGCTCATAGCACACGATTCGTAAGCAGAGTGGTTTTAATGCATTGTTCTTTATGTAGATTCAAAACATAAACATAGTTTTGGAGCAATGAATGTAATCTTGGTGGCTTAAACTAAACGATTTAAAAATTGTAAATAAACAATTGTCAATATCTTGAAAGCAATAAGTCGAGTAAAATTTTATCACGTCAATACAAATTATATTCACAAATCTCACTGTTTGTAATGAACATTGTATCAAGTTTGGTAAAACAAAAATAATATGAAGATAGAAGTCAATCATATTGTATATGTTTATGTATACAATCAATTTTAGTTGTTATATAATTATAATTGACAGGTTAATTTAATTAGTTGTATTTGTATTAGTAAATCAGTATCGTGTTGTGTTATCTTCAATTAATTTAATCAAGGCAATCAATTTAATTAGTTTATTGTAATATTAACAAAATCAGGTTGTTAAGTTCTTCAAAATATGTATCATTGAATTCTATTTAAGATTTTTTCATGAGCACAAAAGAAAGTCACTCTAATACGAAAGTCAATATTGAATACAAGTCAATGATTGAGTCAAAAAAATATAAATC
Source organism: Nicrophorus orbicollis (assembly GCA_018845635.1). Lineage (NCBI taxonomy): Eukaryota > Metazoa > Arthropoda > Insecta > Coleoptera > Silphidae > Nicrophorus > Nicrophorus orbicollis. The sequence goes on along the minus strand of JAFMTC010002313.1, from coordinate 12,832 downwards.
TACCTTCAGTATAAATTTGAATTGACTAGTAATGAAATAGAAATGTAGAACCAAAATACTAAGAATGAATGATGTAACTATGGTATAATTTATGAACAAGAATAATTAATTGATAAAAAGTATTGACTCAAATTAAATGAAATAAACGAAACAAAATATTTACTATGATTTTTCAATTAATTACGATGAAAGTGTCATATAATTAACACAACTCAAAGATTAAAAAAACGTATTCTCGGTATAAATGTGAATTGACTCGTATTGGAAAAAAATCGTCGAAATAAAATATGTTACTATAAATTGGTCGATATTATGTAATTAAAAAATGAAAACATTGTCAGCTTGATAAATTATAGGCCATTGTTCAGCAATAGAATTTTATTTTCCTTTTGATTGTATTTGGTTTATGTTGTTGTTACATTTAATGTTATTATTATTAATAATTGATAAAAATGAAATGACGCAAAATCAAGTTTTAATGGAAAGGAAACCAGTTTTATTTGCAAAATGTTTTTTTTGTTTTATTCACTCAAAAGTACATGAACAAATTGAGCTATATATAATATATATATTTCATAGAGAATTTTCGTTTAAAATTGCACAGAATACTCCAACTACTCTAGAATAAAAAAAAATAATAATAAGGTTTTACAAAAATTCGGCAATAATAAATACCATTAAGTAACCAAAAAATTAAGTAACTCGCTCTTATTAACCACTTTAGAAATTGCAAACCAGGCGGTACCAAAATATACCTAACATTCTCATCCCCCGTGGCTAGTAACTTAAAATATATATATATAACATTAAAAATATATGATACAATTTGGTATGAAGTTTGTGTGTGTGTGTTTTTTTTATGAAAGTTACAAATCAGTCAAGAGTAGAAAACGCAATCCCGTATGGAATTGAATGAACCAAAAGGGCGATAGTATAAAAAGTGTTTTTTTTAATGTTGTGATAAAAATTAACGAGCCATCATCAGACCCAATATTGGTTTCTGCGTAACATGATGTTGTTTCTGCTGGCGCAGGCTGGATCTGAAGCATCACAGCTGCTCCAATCATCTATGTGTTCATCAACACCGTAAGGGTACCGAGCATTCGTGTCAAGCTCGTTCCTGCTCAAAGGAGTCACCTTGCAATGAGGAAGAGTAGCTGGTATAGGTGACACATAACCATCGGACTGCTTGAGTAACGGCGGTGACGAAGTCATCAACCTATCAGGTGGTCGCGGCAAAGGAATTGGTTGTAGGCATTGCTCTTCCTTGTTAATTTCTTCTGGGTCGAATGATCTGCATTTGATTACAATAATAACAGCTACTCCTAATATAATCACTCCTGCCACCATGCTCACTGAAAATAAAGAAATCATTATACTGCACAAATAGTTACTTGGAATATTCCTACCAATCAGGAAATAATCCCTAGTCATATTCGGACTAGCGAAATGCATTCCACCTTCGTGTCCGGCGGGATCGTTAGGCCCAGCTAACGTGGAATAAATATCATTATGTAACGATGACTTTATGGTAATCTTCAACTCAGCCACTGCCGGTTGGAAAATTGTAGCCGCCAAAATAAACTGAATGCTATCCGCAACTCCCGACCACCCAACTTCCATGTCTTTAATTGCGATGTAAATCAACCCGCTTTGGACTTCTTCGTGAGTGAAAGTAGTGACTACAGTATCCAAAACGTTCCTGTGCTCACCGGAACTTCGGATAATTTTCTTAATCTTTCCGTTCTTCGGTGGACTGACTATAGTGTACTTTGGATTGCTGCTGGTTAGTTTCGCTAGAGGTGTTGCATCCAAAATATGGAGACTAAGCTTATTTATTTCACCAGCTAAAACCGTGCAATTTCCCATCTGCATTAAAGGCTGTACTTTAATGTTTATATCAACATCTCCGCCACTTGAAGTGTTTCCGTAGAAGATTCCTACGAAAACGCGAAAACTATCGTTGGCCGTCGTCATGTCTCTTTGCATGTACATCACTTCATTTTCATCCAAGTTTTCCTGATTGAATCGATTTGACTCACGGTCTTTAACATATAACAATCCATGCTTCGGATTATCCCTAATCACATATTGAATGCGTTTTCTATTGATATTGGTTTCCACGTGGAATTGTTGATTCCGCAGATGAACAACGTTCATGCCTTGCTGTATATAAACTGGTAAACCTCCGGTGACATTCAAATCAATAGGCAACACCTTAATGTTGAAAACGAAGTACTCTGGTCTGAATCTTCCATCCCAAACTCGTATGTGTATGGTATCAGTAAGTACGGAACTATTATGGATGTAAATCAACTTATTGTCATCGACATCAGCTTGGGTGAATTGCGTAATTGTAATCATATCAGGCAGAAGCACCACTTTCCCCTCGTGAGGCCCAGATACGGTGTCATAAATCAATTCTGCCGGAACAGTATCCAAATCTTCGGTACATAATTCCACCTTACTGATTGTTCGACTTTCACCCTGCACCACCGTCAAATGTGGTGCTTGTGTGACCAATCTGAACGGTTGGTCGTTTATAGGATTTATTATCACGGGCACCGTTATGTTGCATAACATAATATAACCTGGTATTAAATAAAGAGAAAAGTAGATATTATCCCCCAACGAATCGGAATGATCATGTTGATAATGGACTTGTCCCGACTCCAATTGTTGCTGTGTAAAAGTGGACAAGCTGGATTGGTTTTGTAAGAAGATCTGGCCATGGTGAGGATGCACTACAGATGCGTGAATAACAGGCGATCTTAACCCGGCGTGGTCTTCTAAGAAGACCACAACTCCAGAGAAGTTCAATACTATCTTGGTCATGCCACCTTCATCGACGATGATTTTTGGAATGCTAACGTATGCATCCAAACCGCCGGAAGAAACAGAAATCTCAATTTTCATTTTCTAAAATCAAAACAAAAACTTAGAAACAAAACAAAATAGTTTATAGGTATTTGATACTTACTCTATTAAACAGAGTTTCGGCTAGGTGGCTTTTCACATTGAATACAAATGAATCATTTGCGTACAGACCGGAAAACGGATGGACGTGTTTGTAGATCACGCGGCTTTCATTAAGATCATTTTGGGTAAAGCTATTAACAACATTTGATGTTCCTTTATCCGATTTCATCATGAGATGTCCCAGGCTGGGAGGTGTAACTATTTCGTAGTAAATCTCTCGTTCCGGGTCTGATACTTTAGAAAGTAAATGCACGGATGTTAAATACTTTGGTTGAGATGGAAAGATGTGTAAAGGTTTATGCGTGAAAGTTAATTTAACCGGTTTTGTTTTGATGTAGAAAGTTTGATCATCAGTAAAGTGCAAGCCATCGCTAACATTAAAAACGAATTTAGCCTCGGACCCATCTGTAAAGGAACAGTTCAATGAAATAAGGGTTCAATGAAATTTAATAGAATAACTTACTTTTATGTCTGAAGACTATTTGATGTTTATCGATCATGTCTTGCGTGAAGTTTCGAAGACCTATGTTGCGGTTTGATGCCAATGTTATGTTTCCCCACCAAGTACTTCGCAGATGGTACACTAAAGTATCCTTAGGTTTATCCGCATCGTAAGCTCCTAGCATTTCTTTAGTGATTACAGCTGTTCCACCTTCCCACATGATTAGACCAGTGTTGTTGACTAGTTTTGGCTTCTGATCATTGACTGGTAAGACGGTGATATTTAATAGAACGGGAATACTACGCTTCTCGGCCGCAACGCCCACTAATAAAATGCTGTCTTCTAAGTTCTCAGAACCATCGTGGGAATAAAACACGATTCCAGCTGCGAATTCCTTATGTGAGAAACCATGCAGTTTATTACATTTCCTCTGAATCTGTATGCATCCGTGTTTGGGCTCTTCTAGTATAACATAATCGGATACTCTGGTCTTGAAGTATTCTGTGACGATGAACAGGTTCAAGGTGGAAATAACTGCAACTCCACCTTCGTTCACAGTCAGCAAATGACTTCCAAGATAAAGCCTTTCAGGTATAATATGGATGTGCAAAGTCAAATCGGGTAACCAGACCATACCGTTGGTGACGTTAAAAGTAACTTTATCCATGGTTTCGTTCGAAACAGATTGTATATAGATGATTCGATTCTCATTAATTAGAGATTGGCCGAAGGAGCGCACGTTGGTGGATTGATCATCGCCGTTTTGGTTGGTCGGTAGTATACTTATATAACCATTCTCAGGTAACTCCGTGATGTGATAAATGATTGCACTTGGTGGGACTTCAGGTTGCACGATTTCCAATGTGTTTTTACCGATTATGGCACTTGTCGATTCCTCAACGTACAGAATCCGAGACGTCTTCACTTTAAGCGGCTCCCAGTAACTAGCCGGTAACATCCAAGTACCGAAATTAGCTACATTTATAGCGTCGCGACATCTGATCTTTAAGCCAATCTCATCTGCACTCGAAGTAGTTACATCATTCTGGTAAGATATTAAACCATTGTTCACGTCGGTCTGCGTGAATTTATTAACTATTTTCGAAGAATCAGTGTAAATCAGCTTCCCAAAGCTAGGCTTTGTTGTAACTTCATACTGAACATCATCATCGGAGGCGTAGAGATTAGTGTCAAAGTTCAAATTATCGCTGGTAACTACAGCACATTTTCCGTGCTGAATAGCGAAACGCTTGCTCATCACAGCTCGGATAAATGGAGCAGAAGCTTGTACTTCCAAAATACCGAACACGTAATACGCGCCATCCGTCACAGAGAACTTAATTTTTCCAAATTCCGGTCCTTTATGTTTGAACAACACTGATCTTTCGTTCAAATCCTTCTGATTGAATTCGCTTAATTTAACATTCGGATTTCTGGCGTCGAAAAACTCACCATTTGGAAGTTCTCTAAACGTGTACACAATATTCTTCATTTTAGTATCAATATCGGCATCTGAATAACTTAAATCCTCTCCCGTGAGAAGCCGTTCTCCAGCAACTACCACATGGAACATTTTATCGATTACTCTCACGAGGCTGTTATCATTTTTTAGGGAAATTACAATATTCAAAATGTTCACGTATTCAAAATCCTCCTTCTTGTTAGACAACACCATAAATATAAAGCTGTCACGTTCGCTTTCCGAATCATCGTGTTGGTAAAATACTTGATTATTGATTAACTCATTCTTCGTGAAATAATTGGTGTTATTCCTAATCGAAGTGCCTTTATTTACTTGAATGACCCCGTGAACTGGCGGCGACGTGATATTAAAAAGCAGGTCTGTTGTAGCAAAATCAGTTCTGATATTCAACGTTTGATTGTTAATCGAAGTAACGCCACCTTCATCCACTGTCAAATGCCCCAAAACAGCTTCAACTTTAGCCATGGTTTCATTACTAGGAACATGCCGTATATGCAATGTTTCTGTTACGTTTCTACAACCTGGAGCCACTATATCTACCGTAATGCTATCAACAATTAACGAGTAACTTTTCCTGTATAGCTTGTACTTGACGTTGCTCATAAGAACGTCTTCCTGAGTGAAAACATCTTGCTTCCGCAAGTGATATTTGGATACCGAATAAAACAAATAGCCGTGCTTCGGCGGATCAACAACATGATAAACTATGGACGTTGTCGGGGACGAGACAGGGTCGGTCTGGAATCGTAGCTGATCCACCGTCAAAGCGCCCTCGTCCCTTTCGTTCAAACTTAACAAATTTAGGTTTATCGCAAACAAGCGACATTTCGCAAAGCTCATTCGAAACGTGTAAAGCATACTCAAGTTTAAGGTCGTTCGAAACTGTTAGAGTAAAAGAAGAGAGAAACAAAAGTTAAAGATGAAAGAAGAATTCTTTGTTTAACTCCATACCTGAAATTCATCGAAGTCCGGCCTGGATGTGATGTGCCTATATCGAACCCGGTGCTGACGCAAATCATCGCTAGAGAATATGACGGTGTTCTCCCATCGCCCCACGTCCTTCTCGACTTCGATGACCCCGAATTGTGGGCCCTGTTCGATCTGGTACTGTGCAGAATCGATTGCGTTGGCGACGTTCGATACGAAGCTCAAGTTGTACGGTGTTATAATCGAAGACGTCGAATGCATCAAGATCAAGCCGGTATTGTTGTGCAATCTCCAGAATTGCGGGAAGGCAGAGATCCGCAGTTTGCCGGGAGCGCTTGTTTCGATACCATCCGACACTTGTAAGGTGATGTAGGACTCGTTTGCAGCCTGTGAATGATGCACGTAGGCTACATCGTGATTCTCAACATCTTGCCGCGTAAATGAGGATATAGTTATAGAAGGTTTATGGTTAAATTCGAAATGGCCAGGACCTGCGTCCAATATATTTATAACCAAGGTGTTTGCACTCGTATCCGGATCGTTCACTTGGAGAAGGTCGCTTCCAATAACTTTCTTTGTGCCCTGTAAAGTATAACAACATCATTAGGTAAGCAACCTTCGTTTCCTATTTGAATAATACTACAAAAACAATTAATCAAAAGCTTTAAATGGTAAAACGTTAGTATCGGCTATTAAATATATTGTGCAACATCTCAAATTAATTTTACTTAACACTTTAATCAAACCTGTAACATTCAAAGAATAAGACTATTTTTATAATAACTAACTCAGCGTTTCCCAAACTGTGTAACAAAAACTTTTGGAGATCCTAAGAAATCCAAAATTAATTAAATATTGAAGATAAATTCCAGTATTTTTCATTGCACATTGTTCATTTTGTTATTTAAAAATAATAGAATTGGCTATTGAATCTTTCAAAAATGTATTATAAAACATTCAAATTAATTGCAAAAATACAATAATTACAAAAAACTATTGGAGTGATTAAAGTGTTAACAATGCTAACTAAAAAACTGAAAATATTGTATAATAAATAGCCAATTCTAAAGTTGAACTTAAAACATAATTGGAATTAAATTAGATCACTTAAATCTATTAGGAAAGAAAGTAAATAATAATAAAAGACTTACCTTGCATCAAGCTACTTCATGCCACAATGCCAGTTAATCACACATCGCTATTCTTTGCACTGTCATGCACATTAAAGAAATCAAAAAACGAAATTATAACAAATGGTCACTATGCATAGCAAATGTAGGTTGCACTTAATAACATGCTGTGACTTACTTGGGCTACTCTAAGAACGTCAGTGGAAGAAATTTTAAGAGTAGGTGGGTCATTAACAGGTGCAACATTAATAGCAAGGGTAAACTTGTATTTCCCTTGGAGATAGTTAGGCAAAATGAACAATTCACCGGCCTCGAAGTGCACTTCCAATCCGATATGATCAGCTCTGGATTCGGTACCATCGTGGACATAGTGAACTTTATCCTTGGCGACGTCGGCCAATGTGAAGACGTTCTCTTTCTTCGGCCAAACATCGACGGATATACTTCCGTGTGTCGGAGCTTCGACTACGCTGAACATTATACCGCTATCCTTAATACCGTACTTGGGATAGTCCAAAATCACATGCAGGTTGTTGGTGGTTATCAAGATGTTTTGTCCTTCCAAAATCTTCAGAGGTTCCAAGGCTAACAGTTCCAATTCGGTTGCGAAGCTCGGCTTTGAGAAGACTTTAGTTGCGTTTGAGCATATCTTGTTACGACAAAAGCATTTGAAGGAATCAATACCCATCTGATAACAAGTGCTGTTGTTTATACAGGGATTGCTTAAACAAGCAAACTGCCAAACGCATCCTGGTAATAAACCTTCGCTAATGTGGACATCAGCCAATCCCTTCGCTTTATCACCAATTGATAAGTGTCGTAAGCAACCGTTCAAACTACCAAACTGCTTCAAACCTTTTGCGACAGCACGAGATTGCTTGCTCTTCTCCAAGCCTCCAATATAAAAAGTATCTGTTAAAAAGAAGTACAGCTTCTGCGGAAACTTCTCGATCTTCGTCTTCTGATCCACCCTCAACTCAGTCATGTTCGAGTTCATTTTCAACATTATCTTATGCCAATGTCCATCGGAGACATACTCATCATTAACAATTTCTACAACGATATCATCGTGCTTCCACGTGGCTTTCACTTTGCCTTCCCAAATCTCCAAAGCGAAATGATCCATCTTCCATCCAGTATTATAAACGACTAATCTCGTAGTAAATACAGTTTTAAGCTCTAATTGCAACTTCATGTTATCCGAGATTGGATGTGTAACAGCCATAAATGAGCTGTCTTCAACAAAACTAATTGCTCGGTCGTTCGGCGCTTCAAATTCGGCAGCGCAATTCCACGTGACTCCGTGAACGGTTGATTGAGATTGACGGTTCCTAGCTTGCTCCAGTACAGACATTCCATTGTAAGAAAACTGGAGAAGTCTCAGTTATTAATACTGTTTGAAGCACAGTTCTATGTATAACCTACCTCAGCCAAACACCCTCTGAAATTATTCATGTGGCCAAAAAATAAATCTGTCCTGTTGCCAAGACTACCAATAAATATCCCATAGTGGATATTCAGTTCAAAGAAATCCCCAGACACATGCTTCCTGTAAGCAAACTTTTTAGAAAACTCAATCAAATATTAAAGCCAATACACTTACTGGAATTTGTAGATGTCATTGATAATAACAGAGAAGTTACCATCTTTTCTAATGATATAAACATTGTGCCATTTAAAGTTATTCAATTTGACACCTTCACAGTACAGATCATTTTCTCCAGCACCCAAGTTTATAATAATTTTTAACATCCCATTGTCAAGAGTAATTATACAATAGTCGGTTGCACCAGCAACCAGGAACAGCAGGGTGTTTGGAAGATGGGTCCGAAATTTGAAATGGATATCAGTGGAGCTTTTGGCTTCTTTCAAGGGCACCGAAATGTAGCTTCCCCCATAAAACGAGGCTGAAACGTATTAAATTATATTTACAAACTAAAAATAACCCATGAACAAAGTGCACAGGGTGCATGCATACCTTGATCCAAACATATGTGAAATGGTAAAAATCCAACAAACACTATCCAGAACATAAAACATTGGTAATGCATTTTAGTCATGTTATTTCATTACTGCTTCCATTTGTGTCACAACCGTATTTTATTATTATTTTGCTCGTACATAAACACCGACATCAGCTATGGTAGAGCGCCGCCATACTAAAAACCAGAAAACTTAAGAAAACTTCACTTCAACTGTCAGAATAATCATATTCTACACTTATTTTTTGGACCAAATAATACAATTTAACAATAAAGTTCATCTCATTATTCTATACTTTCTGAACTCAATGCATATTTTATAACAATTTTTCAAATTTTTATCGGATTTACCGCTCCAAAATCAATGCTAATTTAGTTGCCTATTCCTCAATAAATATATTACTAAACATACACATTCATTCAAAAGTTACATAAGGTAAATATCTGAAAGTGTAACTTTATTCTTCTAATATAATTTTTCAATAACAATTTTAATACGATTTTATGAACTTTTCGCATATTAAACATGCAATGTCTCGGTATTTTCAAGTTCCAGTTTAGATTTATTTAAAATATACGACTTTTAAATAAAATATTTTAAAATATAGCTTCATTACAACTATTCCTCTCATATGTTCTTGTATTAATATGATCATTAAACTTTAACAAATATTAAACTTACAATTATTTGGTGTCTTCAAGTTCCAGTTAAAATTTATTTGCTTATTCTTGAACAGATTAAATTACAAAAAAAGTATTACGTAAACTGTTGTTAATTTTCTTATTATTTAAATTAAGTTTATTTTGAAAAAAAAAGTTACTGTTACACTACTGGAAAAATGTGATCATAATAAAAGTATAACTAAAAATTATCAACCACAACATCGTGTATAAACCGAATGTTCTATTTTGTCAGTATTCTGTTTTAATTTGCTGTTAAGATGTCCAAAATATATGTAAATGTATTATATTTTATGCTAATACTTTTTGCCTAATGCCTGAAGTTAATACTTTGCATTTTTCTATACTGTTCTATATTTTTATAGAGTATTATACCATTGCAACACGACTTCAATGTTAGTTGTATAATTCAAATAATCATATTCATTGAAAAACGTATAGGATTTTCATAAAAACGTAAAAAATCAATATAGTGCAGTTAATTTGGTTGCCTATATTGCGCAACCTTTTCTGAAATTAATCAATACAAAATACATTAGATGAATTCATGAAATGATTATTCCATGATTTCAGACATATATCATTAAAGAACAATCAATTTTACTTACATTAACTAGAAGTAAGAAAAACAATCCAATAGATCTCTAATATGTAATACGACTTGAATATTAGTTGAATAATTCAAATAATAATTAATTGAAAAACGTATAGGATTTTCATAAAAACGCAAAAAAATCAATATAGTGCAGTTAGTTTGGTTGCATATATTACGCAACCGTTTCTGAAATAAATCAATACAAAATACATTAGATTATTTCATGGAATGATTATATAATGATTTCAGACATATATCATTAAAGAACAATCAAATTTACTTACATTAACTAGAAGTAAGAAAAACAATCCAATAGAACTGTAATATGTATTTGAACTAATTGAATTACATAAAAATGATAATGTTATACATAAAAATACGATTTTCAATTATTCCTCTTCATCTTATCATTAAACTTGTTTGATTTATTTGTAATATCATAAAATTAATTAATACAATTACATTTTATACCAATATATTTCGATTAATTTTATAGTAAAAGTACATACAAACATATCACTATAGTTTCTAATTAACATTTGGTTGAAATATATATACATTACTTTATGTGTTTAAATAATTCTAAATCATTTCTGTTATGAAAATTTTGAAGGCACTAGGTATATTTATAATCATTGTGAGTCATATGCTGATAGACTAATAATTGATGTACTATTCATAATTTGTATTAAAATAATTGTATGCTATGAACACTCGCATAACGCACAGGATACGGCTGTATAACTTTGATACAAACATGTGCAAAGGCAGATGTTATTTTATTAAGAAAAAAAACGTGTACGCTTGAAACGAATGTTAAATGAGTGCTGAATATACATATTAATATCAAGCTGCTCTAAACTTTATCGGATACAGGGCTGTATTATCCATTAGACACATTGCACTCCCTAGGGCCCACGAGTTACTTGGGACCCACGGAAAAATAGTTTAATTTTTTTATTGTTACTGTTAATCTATTGGGGCCCACGATAATCCTAATGCGGTCTTGCATCGAATTCTGAAATAGTTTATCAATATTATTATTTTTTAAAAATTTAAATGTTTAAATTTATTTGTAAGTTTAAATTCATTTTTTTATAATAATAATAATATTTATTGCAACGAACACAAGAAAAATACAAACTGTATATAAAGAAACAAAAGAAAAGGAAAATTTCATTATTGCTATTGGTGCAAAGGGCTATTGACCTCTGCCCTATTTCTTTTATTATTCATTAATTAAAAAATATTTACACACTTAAATTACACATGGTTTAACATATTTTCGAATTTCAAACAGATTTTGGACCATAATAATAATTCTTTTTTTCTATTATTATTATTATTATTTCAATCATCTTTTCTCGAAACTCCTTCTTTGTATAAAACTGCAATTAACACCGTCTTGGTTGCACAATATTGCTTCAAAATTTAACTCCAACTTCTTCATTTGGATTCCTCGAGATTTACCTTTACATCACATTAACAATCTGTTGTAAATAAAAAAGAAAATAGTAAATTAATTAATTATTAAAAAAATAAATAAAATTTTCATTCTTTTTCATAGATGGAGCAGCCCAACGAAATCGCCATGGCAACGCTGCAGTTTGATTACATAAGGGTTCTCCCCTAGGGAACGCGCCTGCGGGGCCGCCGCACGACATTGCGTAACACCGAAATAGCAATTGCCGGTATTTTGTGTGGAAGGGAAAAAAAAGATAAAAACAAATAAAAATGTAATAATCGATTCTTCCCGAAACGAAAGCAAACAAAACAAAAAATACCAACAACATGATAGTAACCTTGGCCTCGGCAATTAGCTTTGCTTTGGACTACGACAACGATGAACCCCGCGGATTATTGATTTCTTTTGCTCCCCCTCCGCCGGTCGCGGAATACTGGAATAACTCTGATAAATGATGATCAGTGAAATAATACACACGTGCAATCAACGCGAAGCTCTTAAATTTATTTCAAAAAATATATGTATATTCATGTATATATAGATATATATATGTATGTATTCGTTACATTGGTTGATTGGTTTCACGTCCGATCTATACAAAATATTCCACAGGCGTTAATTGCGTCGGCGAAAGGTTTCCCTCCGCTACAAACGATCCGATCACAAGACAACAAAATTTTGGAAAAAAAAAATAAGTCTTCGAGAAGCCTAAGAAAATTGTAATTTTATTGGAGCTCCACAATTCAATATAATATATATTTATCATTTGCTTCGCTAGAGTTTACAACACAATCAATTGTAACTGATCACTGCTTTCGCTTCTCTTCGAAATATTCGAATAATTTATAGAAACAAATAAAAGAGTTAATACTGGTGTGTCTAGTACTCTAAAATAACAGTATAAAATTTAATGATGAAATGTAAAATTAAAGGGGACGAAATCATATTCTCTGCAAGTACGTAGAGTGGAAAGTCACTCGTTGCCATGTGAAGAGAAGGGGCTGTTTGCATTTGCGCGCTTCGAGGGGATGCAATATCGATTCCGTCGAGCTTCGAGCGGGGGGTTGAGATAGAGTGGAGCGAAAAAGAGAGGAGGCCAATGTGTATTTTAAATAATTCTATTTCCTACAGGGGCTGTACGAAAAGTA
>JAFMTC010002295.1:0-10962 GCA_018845635.1 Nicrophorus orbicollis | reverse complement strand
TCCCCCGGACATCAGGAGTAAACTTTTCCGTTTAGTTTCTTTAATATTATAACTAGGTTAATAAATATCCCGTTTTCAATAATCAGTTCTATGTCAACTAGATTGCGATCCAGTAATTTTGGTTACGCATTTGCCTTATTTTCGACAATGGAAACGATTAAGGAGTACCGAATACTGAAACCACAGCGGAAACATAGTTTGGTAAAACATCATCTAAACCGAATATGTTCGAAAACATATATTATATACATATAACAAACTGCACTGATATTACCGTATATATTTTTGTTATTGTTATATTTATATACATATATGCATATCATATATTTATTGATGTTACTTTTAAGGTATATATTTACATATAATAACAGCGTTATATTTGATGTTTAAATATATTCTATCTTTTAGAACAGAGATTGCTGACTCGAAACCCTTGTGCCGGTTTGAAAGTAATCGCATGAATGTTTAAAACACGCATTTTTTTGATGCACGATTTGGGTATTCTAAACCAAAAAAAATTGCTTTCCCTGTTCTAAAATTATAAAAAAAATGTATATCCAGTTCTACTTAAAATGAACAGTAGATGAGTTCCTCTCATTTTAGATTAATTATAACTACTACTAATATAAGCAAAAATTGATTAATTAACGTAATTTTAAATCTTCTAGAATAAGTTAATAACTAATTTAATTAGGAGAGTTTCATGGCACTCGCAGGTTAAGATAATATTATTGGCACATCAATAGAAATGCAATAGATTCAGTAAATATTAACTAAATATAACTTATGTAACTTCATGTAACCCAGCTTGTAACCAATTTGTTGAAATGGTTGTATCATAATAGTATTGTAAACGTTTGGTATCTAAGCTTATCAGGACTGCTGTTAACATCGGGGGCCTTGTCCGGTAAATCTTAGTATTGAAAAGTTCGATATTTGTGGCTAATATATTCAATTACATATTAATGATCAAATAATAATCAATTAAATAATAATAATACTGTGAATTATAATGAACAAGTTTATTTTTACTTTAAGCAATTCTAGATTTTAAAACAACTTCGCTCAATCTGCGATTTATTTTATATGATTAGATCTATAAACACAAATTAAGATTTAATTAGAATAATTTTTAAGAGATTTCGTTCTGTGATTTGTTTATTGTAATTACGTAATATTTTTTATTATATTTTATTTTATTTAATTTAAACTCTAATTTTAATAACTTACTTGTTCAAATAATGTAGAGCGTTTCAGGATTAGATGCAATAAAAAGTAGTCAAAAAACCATGGTTTACATACGTACATCGAATCCTTGATATTCCCAAAATGTTTAACAGATGTAATGAAAATCATTGGTTTTCAATTCGTTTGAACTTTACGTCAGAGTTACCAGTATTCCCAAATACTAGATGTCGCATGAAGCGTATTTTGATCAATACCAAACGGGACTGTAGTGTCCTGCCAAACTGGAAGGACTCGATTTATAACTCCTCTATCGCTATCTATCGGTATTTTATTTTCGTTGTTCAAAATAGATTTCTAGAAAGATAAAATTGATAACGACGCAATCTTAAACAGACTTTTTTAATAGGATTATTTTTAAGTTAGTTAGGAAATTTTGTTTAGTTGGGATTCGTGTGGTAACAAAATGTATTTATCAACAAGGCTTCAGTAGTGAGCAACACTTTGTAAATGTTTCAGAAGTTTTGTATATAGGTAAAGTTTTATTTTTCAAACACGCAAGTATATATTTATTTTATATAATAGTATTTCGTTTATGGTTAGTTTACTTAATAGTAATGTAAGACTCATCATAACATGTTCACTTTATGTGTTTGGTTATTTAATAAAGTAAAATGTTTCCAAGTAGATGAGGCTTACTTCAACTTCTTTGTGGGAAAAACTATAGGAAAACTGGTTCCTATAATCTTGATTAAAATTAAGTTTCTTAAACCTATTTAATACAAAATTGATACGTTTTGTAGACACATTGTGAAACGGTTGTACATACATATAAACATATAGACACTTATGTAAATAGGTTTGTAGTATTTGTTTAGGAGACAGCATATGTTGGAAAGTGTAACGTGCGTCCGATCTGGTGAGACCCAATTTCCAGAGTACCGTAGCTGTACTTGGAAACTTCATGCTTATACTCACTAAGTAGGAGATCTTCTTGACGCTTTTTCAAAGTTATTAAGTAAGCGGCAAGTTGTGATGCCAAGTACTGTTTGCGACGTGTGAAGGGTCTTTTACACCACACGTCGCGCTTCATCGCCTGAAACGTAATATAAGTACATATTTGTTAGATAAAGATATAATAATATACCATAGCCTCTTCGAAGACGTGCTCTGGTACTCCAAGATATTCAGTGAGGCATTCACTAAGATTTTTACCAATAAGCTCTTTTGGCTTTTCCTCAGTCATAGTTTTCAAGACGAGTTTATAATCGGCAAACTGCAACCACCAGTCAGTCAAAGTATGATTCGAGAATATATCTTACCTGAGTATCAAATATGTTTACGATCTGGACGTTGTAGCGAAAATAGAAGCAGTCGACTATTTGCCTTGAATCGTGCATAACTTTAGTGATGTCATTCGATTCCATCAACCATCTGATCTCCCTGGGCATCTTGTCAAAGCCCATAAGAAACAAGTCAAAAATATAAATGTGTCTGCAAGAAGTTATGACGATGATATCCAGAGTCGCAGCCCTTCCCAAATTCCTCCCGATACCCACAACGCCGATGTTCTCCATATGAGACAAGTTATCGTAGGCCCTGTAATACTTCCTGTTCCTCTCGCTGATGTAAATGTAGTCGGATACCAAATCATCGAGTTCATTAAACTCGCTTATAGAGAGTACGTTGTCGTAATCGACAAGCCCGTCCTCATCTCTCTTCATGTTAGGCTCCACCAATTGCAGGTATTGCATCTGCGTTCTCATAAA
This sequence comes from Nicrophorus orbicollis, assembly GCA_018845635.1. NCBI lineage: Eukaryota > Metazoa > Arthropoda > Insecta > Coleoptera > Silphidae > Nicrophorus > Nicrophorus orbicollis. Next base: position 8,008 of record JAFMTC010002295.1, on the reverse strand, counting down.
CATCATGAACGGCATCCTTACATTGCAACGATTGTCCAGTTCTATTATATTAATGAGACGAATGCAATCATCAACAGAACTAACGAAATCTCCTTCGAATTTGCCCTGTTTGGAAAACACTATCAGCCTTTGGCCCTTGCTGAACTCGAAGGGCTCGCCGGAGATGTCATGTATGTTTTCATACATCTTCACGAAAAGAACACAGATTGTTTAAAACTTGGAGAACTGCACAAAATGGCGAGATGCACAAATGGACCGGAACGGGCTGAAGCAGGTGCTCAATGTTGCAAGATGGACAATGTGCAACTACCTTCACCAAATTTTAATTCCAATTGGAAGAATCAACTTTCATATTCCAACGCAATAAAAATTTGCAGAAAAGGTAGAAAACATTACTCTTACTTCAAACGAATCCTCTGGATGAGAACTGGGCACAACTAGAATTTCTATAAAAAATATCAGAAATTCAATTACACTCGTTGGGACTGATAAATATGTCTATCTGAAGTTCATCTATATTCACATATATCAATGCGCATCCCCCTTCATCACAGATGGCGTATTGATGATGCATTTAATCAATACTTTAAGGGTTGCATTTTACAATTGCCACGCCCGACGATTGCACACTTTTATTATATATATATTTTGTTTTAAAATAAACACAATTGTATTACATACATAGTCACAACGTTTTCAGTACTTGCATGAACTACTACATTGTTTTTCATGATATTGCTCATACGAAAAATACTCCTTTTCCAGCACTGAAAGCACGTTATTTAACATAATAAAATATTTCGCGCACTTTAGATCCATGATTTACTATATACGGTTACAACTGAATGAGAACTCTCTCAATAATGTTACAATTTCACAATGTACACAAATGACAGCTAGCTTATGAGAGTCAGGGTCGGCTCGGGCCGGCGTAATTCGTATAATCAACAATGTACTCTTTCTATAGTTTTCATACCCTTTTACTGTTTTTATAATGCTATTCAATATTTAATTCTGTATAGTTTATAATGTAAACTTATAAACATCAACATTTTAAATAAGATTTAAAGAAAGTTCTACTCAAAGATAATTATTTTCTTCTAAAACAGTTTTGTAACTCAATAGTTTAAGTACTCAAACTTTGTTATAATATGTGCAAAATTACAACTGCAAAAATAAATCCAAATCCAAATTGTAATATAATATTTTTAATCTTGATGTACAGTATTTTTGATAGGTTTAAATATATATATATAAAATACGTTAACAAATAACTGAATCTAAAATTGATATTTTTAAAATCTTAATAAAATCCATTAATTAGAACATTATTTCCGTTTTTATAAATATCTTTCATTGTATATATTATAAAATAATGTTATTTCTTTAACTTTATTATAGTAAAAAAATGCATTAATTTCTTGTTAAGGAAGGAATTGATCTTGAAACAAGTTAAAGTGTTGATTAATATATTTGAATGCATTGTACAAGTAATTTACTGTATATTGGATATGTTGTATATTATGTAAATATGTAAAAATACCCTGTAATTGTAAAGGTTATATATGTTAAAATAGTAGTCATATGTCGTAAGATACATTGTAAATAGTGTATGGTTTTGAAAGATTTAGACCTTGTATGTGGGGGTAGTTAGCATTTTCGACGTAACATTATGAGCTTCGTAGATGGTGCTATACGCATAGCCTTCAGTTTCCTCTTTGTAATTTTTCAACATCAGATCCTCCTGTTTTTTCTTTAGAGGAAGTAAGTAAGCAGCGAGCTGTGAGATCTGAGTTTTGTCTGCAATGCTTAAAGGTCTAGCATACAAAAAGTTTTTTTTAGTAGCCTATAATAACATAAAGATATTGGTCAAAATATATGGATTAAATTATTTGATTATAGAAATGCCTTTTCCATGAGCTCCTTGTCGAAATCCAAATAATGCTGAAGACATGAGCTGATGGTTCTTCCTTTAATAACCTTTACATCCTTTGGGAGAGTCTCCTTTACCAGCATGTAATCTGCAACCTATGAAAAATAAACTTTTCGATTGGAGAAATGTTCGATTCGGTTGTATTACCTGAGTATCGAATATGTTTCTGACGCTAACATCGTAGCAATAATGTAAGCAGTCGATTAAAGGTCTAGCTTCATGGATGACCTTCTTAATTTTGATAGTCTCCATCAACCACTTAATCTCCTCTGGTATTTCTTCATCCAAAGAAGCCAAGTCTAAGATGTAGACCTCACACCAAGTTGCGAATGCGATGTGGGTGAAATTTCCAAGTCTGCCGTAGTTACAACCAATTCCAACGACACCGATTGTCTCAGACTGGCTGAGTTGCTTCATAGCACGTCTAAATTTGTTATTCTTGCAGAACAAGAAAGTGAAGCAATGGACCATTTCAAACAGGCGTTCATATTCGTGGCTCTCCATTCGCTTGTTCTTATCAGAATCTGTATGTTTGATAAGTATAACATCAACAATTTCGTACCTAAAAAATGTCAGTTCTTCCTTGATGCGATGCAAAGTATCGTGATGAAAGTTATGAGTAGTATGTATCTGATTATGCGAGCCCTTCTTGTATATACCCTCGTAGGCATCATCGGACTTCAGTAAAATATAGATGAGATCGCCCTTGCAGAAATTGAATGTCTTTTCCATCTTGGAGTATTGTTAATGGCTTGCTGACCACTTGCCCGTTGACGAATGGAGACAGATTAATCTAGGGCGTCGGATGCTCTGGACCACAATTAATCTCTGCATCCGTAGGACCTGTAGCAACAACTTCCACTTCCTATACACAGATGTCGCCTCATGTAAAAATATATGGAGCTAATACTAATTTCAAGTTCAAATATGATTTATTCAAGTATGTTGTATAATTGAATCATATATAGAATTGGCGCAAGGTATCTGCGTGATTTGACAACCAATCGATATTATACTGCACGTTGGAAATAGCATCGGTTAAGGCCAACTTAAGTGTTCCTTCAAGGCTCCTGCTGTCCAAAAATTGCTGCAACTAATAAAAAATAATAATACAAATAAATTTAACAAGATCATTAACACTCACTTTATCTTTGTATTCAGAGCTCGTTAGCCTAATGGAAATTTCGTAGAACATATTGTAAATCTCCCAACCAGCAAATCTTCAAAAGAAACGTGTCATACAACTATTTAATACAAAATATTCAAACTTACTCATCAGTAAAATAATCGAACATTCTCAAAATATGATCCAGAGCAGTTAAAGTTCCTGTGTAGGTTTCCGAAGCTACAGCTCTAAAGATAGTAACTCTATCTTCCCTTCGGAACATGCCGTCTTTGAATATCATACCCAAAATTCTAAATATTAAACAAAAACACTTATAGTCAATTCAGTTTGCTTTAAAGATTGATATAGATACTTATTCTGGATTGGTTCGCTGTCTCCGCAGGACATCGCCGTTATTAATCGAATTCTTTCGTTCTCTACAGTCGCATTCTGATATTTCATGTAGAGGTAATCCCATTTTCTTTCCAGGTCCAAACCAGATCTCATTCCGCCGCAGAACGTAACGCTCTGCAAATTCGGATCAACGTAATCTGGGAAACGCATGAGAGCTTTGTGACTTGCTTGTTGACAATTCGAGTCTCCAAAATAGCAAAGCCAGTACAACAAAGTTATTCTGTTCTTCAGCTGTATATGATCTACTAAGTTCTCATCTAAAGAGCCGTCTTTTGCGTAAGAGGCTTGTAGAAGATAAATAATATTTGACTGCAATGGAAATTAATAATAAATAATATTAGTTTTTTTTTAATGTAATACCTTGAAGTTTTCGTAATACTCTTGAACGATTGAATACCTATCTATGTCGGAAACGGCATTGTAGAAGCTGGTTAGTGGCATGTAGTCCGTTTCCCTCTTCAAATACTGCATCAGTTTCAAAGCAATTGTGTAGCTCAAATCACCAGATAGAGGTAAATCGAAAGCGTCGTCAATTAATTGAGCCCTATTTGTCGGCGTTATAGCTTCCAATTGTCTGTCCATTAATTGTTCTGTTAAGAGCTTCCAATTTTCCTCATCGTAATTCACCCTGTAATAGCCTGTAACATTTTTATTGAGGATCAGCCAATCGGCAGGTCTCGCCTGAGTATTCAATAATCCCTCTTTATGTTTCAACCAGAAAACTGGACTCGTCGAATCAAATTGATCACCCGTCAGCGCGTAATTTATCGGCACTTTATACAACTCATCGGTGCTCGGTCCATTTCCGTTCGACAGATATCGGTGCTAAAAGAACACAGTTATCTTAACTTTCCCAACGATTACTATCATCATCTTCGCACTTGTCTTAAGTGAATCGTTCCGTCGTGGTAATTCCTGGTTGCCGTTATTAACGGATATCCCTTTTGAGCGTGCCACGTGTCCATTATTTCGCGAACACTCATTCCATCTAAGAACGTTTCATCTTCATCCGCGGCCTTTTGCAATCCATTAAAGAGGTCATTAGGGCTTGCAGCCGTGAATCTCCTGCAAATCGATTAATTAAATTTACGATTCACCATTAATTTTACGCACTCACCTATCCGCTAAGTAGTATTTGAGACCTTTCCTAAATGTATTAGTGGATAAAAAGTGTCTTATCATGTTCACAACAACTCCAGCTGAAAATTTTCAATTTTCAATATTAATTATGTATCTGTTCATAAATATTTACATTTGTCGTAAGCAATTCCGTCGAAAATATCTTGAATCTCCTCGGGACTCCCAACTGGTTGAGACATTGGCCTCGTATATTCAGAGGCATCGGCTTCGAAACTGTAATGGTAACTTACAACTACAAATTGCTCCATCGCCCTCCAATCTGGTTTAGCCAGTGATGTTGCAAAGTACTCGAAGAAAGTAGCAAATCCTTCGTTTAGCCATAAGTATTCCCACCAACTAGGACTCACTAAATCACCAAACCACTGATGGCTGTATTCATGAGCAATGACTGAAATAGTCCCTTGCTTTTCAGCAGCTGTGTTCATTTTACTATTATACAACAACCCTTTTTCTCTGTAAGTAACCAATCCCCAATTTTCCATTGCACCTACTGGTAAAGTAGGAACAGCAGCTTGTTTTATCTTATTTAAAGTGTAAGGAGTCATAGTAAATTCCGAAAGGATTCCCAGCATGTTACTGCTACAGGCCAATGCCAATTCTGCTCTGCCATCTTCAATAGCCATTCTTTTGGCATAGACGCTGTGATCGCCGTCTTCGATGCTTTTGAAATCCGATACAACAAATGCTAAAAGGTACGTCGACAAAGGTGGCGTCGTTTCGAAGGAGTCTCTGACGTAATCACCAGCGCTGAAAATTATGCTTGTTATATACATGCAAACTTTGATACAGCTCCTTACGTTTCGCTTTGTTTCAAAGGCATGTTGGAGATTGAAGAGTAACTTTTCGTGCGCACTATATGCACATCGAAGGTGGCTTTGAAGGCTGGTTCATCAAAGCACGGGAAAGCCTGTCGCGCGTGGGTCGCCTGGAAATGTGTTGTGGCTAACCATCTAAAATCACGTTGTTTGCAAATGCAGTTTTCAAAAGGTCACTGCTCTTACCTCAGTTTTCCTTCCTCGTCATTATAAGCAGTCCTATAAAATCCATGAACATTATCATTCAAAATCCCGATGAATTGTATCTCAACAAATCCCTTATCGCCCTTTTCAAGAGCATGTTCCAGATAAACAATTAGGAATTGTTTTCCGATCTCCAATTCCCACTCCTTTAAGTGGTTTATTTGAATATCCAGTATTTGCAAATTGTGAGAATGGAGCGTAACATTCCTAGTACTCTCGTTGACCTCAAATGTAATGTTAACTCTACCTTCGAACGTGAAATCATCGAAATTTGGTTTCAACTCTAGATCGTAGTTTAAAGGAATCACGGATTTGGGTAGTCTGTAATCAATTTGGCCTTTGACCTCGAACGGATTTTCTTTTACCTTCCTCGGCTCCCAAAGCCTAGGCCATTCCGGTACTGAACATAACCCGTATGATAACAGTTGGAACACGAAGAAGTGTAGCAACTTCATAGTAAGTCCGAAACGCAGTATCACTGAATATCTTTCGAGAGGTTACTTTGTTATAAATAGGAACGATAAAAAAATAGATTAACCTAGATTGATTACATCTTTCATCTTGATACTATTTTATCTCCACGAGTTTACTGTCTCCTGCTAAAAGTGGATGGGCAGCTACAACGTAGTCTTGAAAAATCTTAAGGGTTTTTGACTCAAAAGAGCAAGGAGATCGATAAACACAAAATATATTTAAAAGAATTTATATATAACTAAATAAATGATTATATAATTATAATAAACTTACTAATAATAAGTTTGAATACTTTTTTATGTTTTTAATGTTAATTTTACGTTTGTGTATGATGTAATTTAAAATACATTATTTGATGAATTACAGAATCGATTTTCAGCCGTGCCCTAAATTTCAGTTCCAAACTTTCCACCCTTGATTTTGCCACCTCACTTCCTCTAGAGAATGGAACTAAAGGCCCAATCATCGCTCTTGATTAACAGTTATATTAGAATTTATTCAAATTAATGTTTTGTTAAAACGTTGTGTACCCAAATATAAATCATTGTAATAAATCTTCAAAGTATATTTGTTATCAAAACGAGTTTTTGTGCGGCGAAAAAATATATGCGACTTTCAGGAAAGTTTCAGCAGGTAAAATGAATGGGACACAGCACTACAACTACGTGGTGCTATAAAATGGCGAGAGATAAAACATCCCACTGGTGGGACAATCAAAAAGAAACTTTTACCTATCCAACGTGAATGACAAGTGGGTAAAGCGCAGCTGTTCCGCCGCTTCAGCTCCGGAATGCGAAAACCGTACTCCATCCTGTGTCGAGGTGTAATTGGGAATGGGCCAACAATCGACTGAAAGCTCTTCACAGCCACCAGCAGCTTTGATTGCTTCCCTGTTACAATTGCTGTAAAACCTAATATATATACCATGTCGAGGTATATGCGCAACTAGATTAAATTATCGAAAACTTAAGTTTTTGAGAAGATTCTTGAAGTGTAATTTCCCATAATTAAGACAACGTATTAATAATACACTGTCGAGAGGCTCACGCTGAACTTTCATAACAAGGTTACTGCTAAGTTTACGGTGGATGCACCGGGACTATGTTCGAATTGCGCACGCTTTTTTTCTTGTTCTGCTCCCCATTCACAATCGCCGTTCTCGTTTCACGATCCTTAATTAAACACTTTCTCTAATTGCTCACTTATTCTTTCCCCCGTTTCCACATTTTATGCAGACGAACACTTCACGCCGTCGAATCCACTCGCTCATCTCCCATTTCCACTTTTCACCCCACTTCCTACGAAATTACAACCACTTCCTCTCAGTTTCTAAGAACCATCCAATAGTGACAATTGTTTAATATCATTTATTATAGTATATTTATAGAAGACGCGTTATTAAATCGAATTCCTTAACCTAGCATATTCCTAATCGAGAGATGATGGTCTACAGCTTACGACTCTTATTGAATTATCCGATTTTCTTACAGTTTTTTACGTACATAAAATAAAATTTGATGCTAAAGACATTTTAGCATCAAATTTTTGCACAGATTTGTTTAAATTGGTATTTTAATATAATTTTATTGCGTCACAGTTGGTTTGTCTTAATAATTCAAAGATGAACTTTGAAACACTCTGTTGTAAGTTATAATTTGGTCATAATTTCAAAGTGTAGCATTGTGCAAATAGAAAAATTAGCTCCTGGAACAATTCTCTCAAGTATCCAGAAACTTTCGAGTTTCGGCAGAATAATGATTAAAAAGTTGTACGGAAAGTTTGTTACTCGCTTTGCATTAAATTTTAATGGAAGCATTATTGGATTTTCCGTTTACTCGAGGGGCAGCGGCGAGGAGGAATATTTCAATAAACGGATTTGCGGGAAAACACATGATTAGTTCTCAATGGGATACGATACTAAAA
>JAFMTC010002293.1:8823-20740 GCA_018845635.1 Nicrophorus orbicollis | reverse complement strand
ATATAGATTTTTAGTATACTTTATTTCTGATAATAGATGGCGCTTTTTAAATTATTTATTGTATGTAATTAATTGTTAATTACTATTTTAATTACATTTTAAAAATATGATTAGTTTGGGACATATATCTGCAAATTTTGTATAATGTTTACATTTTTTTTAAACTATATTATTACAAGGTGATATTTATACAAGTATTATCATAAAATTATATTGTTTTTTAATATATTCCTAATGACTAATACAAGTAATGTGACAAGTTGCAAGTACGTAACATGAACTACGCGTTAATTGATAATTACTTTACAAATAACATACTACTATCCTGGAGTACTTAAACTACTTTACAAGTGAATGTTTCATAATAAATTGAAGGAGAATCAGTCGACTTTATAATTGTAGTAAGGTGTTTCAGCATCTATAAGTAAAATTCTCATAGTGTGATACTTGTGCAAGTATTATCACAAATCTAGATCTCCTATATTATTAATGATTGATGCAGTTACATGCCAAGGTTGTATGTAAACATTATTTGAACAACGAATTAATAGAAAGTTAGTAGACAATTTATTTACTTTATATATAACATTCAACAATGTTGAAGTATTTGAAGAAATTTACTAGAATCTGATGTAAGATACTTTTAACTTTGCAAGTATTATTGTGTCACCACCATTAAGTTTAATTTTAATTGAGTGTTACTTGTACAAGTATTATTATAAAATTGGTACTCCTAATATATTATTAATGATTGATATAATTATCATGACAAGTTATAAAGGCGTGTTATATAAACTACTAGTTATTAGTTTACAAATAATATGGTACATTAAACATGAAGTATATGAAGTACTTTACTGGTGACTATAACATAATCCGATGGAAAAGATACATTCGACTTTGCATATATGTTGTAATGTACATACCCTTCTAAGCTATATTTTGAAAAACCCGATACTTGTACAAGTATTATTATTCAATTAGGATTTTTTACATATTACAAACTGCCAATACAAGTTTTGCAGCAAGTTACAATTAATAATATAAACAATGAGTTAGTATATTTTTTTACTTTTTAAACCAATAAAACGAATCTGAAGTACTTGAAGTACTTTACTAGAAACACAATTCGTTGGAAGAGATACGAGAGACTTATTAAATATTGTGTAATGTATACGTAACTTTAAGCAACATTCTTTCCCCGATACTTGTACAAGTATTATCATTCACTTAGGGTTTTCTTCATATTAGTAACAGCTTTTATAAGTAGTGTAACGAGTTGTAAATATCTATAATATAAACTGCGCGTTACATATCAAGTAATTGACAAATTATTAAATTTTCAACTAAAAGCCTCAAATCTGAAGTATTTCAAGTACTTTATTGGTAACATAAACCGACTTACTAAATAATGGATCGTGAGTACACACCTTTAAGCTATATTTTCGAAGCTCAATACTTGTGCAAGTATTATGATATAATTAAGTTTTTCTACATATTATCAATATCTATTCAGCGAGTTGCAAGTATCTATAAAATAAACTACGCGTTACTTATCAATTAATTGACAAATTATTACTGTATCAAGGATTCGGCATTCAAATTACTATACTGGTGATATAATATAAACTACGCGTTACTTGTCAAGTAATTAACAAATGATTACTGTATCAAGGATTCGGCATTCAAATTACTATACTGGTGAATGTAACAGAAACCGAGTGACAATATAACGTAGATAGAAAACGAGAAAAAAGTAACTCTTACAAAAGAGTACTTACTTTAATTAATTTTTCCGGTGACAGTGCATTTAACCGAACTGTCAGTGAAAGCGGAAAAAAGGAAGGTATAGGAAAAGGAAGTGGAGCGAGCAAAACGTACAAAATTGTACTGGAGGTGAAGAAAAGAAGAAAATATAGAGGATGTCCTCGCAGGAGAAACCTGCAGTTCGACGACGAAGACATTTAATTAATTTTTAATCGCTCCGACGTCTCGACGGCTCTTCATTCATTTCGGACAAAAATCGCGCACGAAAATAAATTCTCAATTAAAATTTTAACACCATCCCTCGCTGCTATTTTGTTTGTTTCCTGCTTTATCCATACATTTTTTTTTTGTCAACATTCTTTGTAATTCCGTAATTAATTTTAGATCATTGTCGAGAAACGACAGGAATTTGAATAATTTTGTCATTTTAATGGGTTGGCCTCTTTTTTTTATTAATATATATTGTTATACATTTCTTTAGAAATTCTTACTTTTTAAGAAAATCTAGGATTAATACCTAATTGTTTACATTTTTGATGTGAAATTAATTTTTAGTATGGAGATTTTACACACAATCATATTTTATCCAATAACTTGATAACCACTAATACTAATTTGATTATAAAATTTTCTAATTAATGATGATGCTTTAGTATTTTTAATGATATATCTCTCAAATTTGAAAAATTAGTATTATATTATAAAAATTAATGAATCAATTAATGTTTTACCTAATTTCTATATAATCAAATATTCTAATAATATATTAAAATAAGCCAATTATGGAATAAACTTTCCAATAAGCCTACTTAGTTTAAAATACAATATTACTATATTATATTATATATATTAAAGTAAGCAAAATATAGAAGTCCACTTATTTGAAATATAGTATATATCTCAAAATTTTTAATAATTTTCTTAAAGTTTATGATTAAGTTAAAGTCATAACTAGAAAGGAAAATAAAATGTAACATATTGAAGTTATGAGACACTTTTGATTGTTTGTTTATTACAGATATATGTGACGGATAATATTGATGTTATATAACGGTTCACGTAAATAATACGATTGTAAACATTCCATAAACTAAAGTGGTAAAGATTTTGATGGGAGAAATGTAATAAAAGATGTGCAAAGATGGAAATAAACATAAAACGATATTGTATTTGGGGACCAACGTTAAGACTATTAGCTGATTTTAGCCCTAAGAATGAAAGGGTGTATTAAGTGTTGGGCTTGATATTCGAGAAGCAGCAGTTTTTCATGAACATAAGAAGATCTAAAAGGGATTTTTTCACCATTTAAATATAGGGTTGGTTATTTAATATGATATTTAACTGCTTAATTTTAATATTTCATACTTCATACGTCTGTTAGGATATCGAATTTCTGATAAAAAAAATATCTATTTCAATTGTTAATACTCTAAAATTGCGTAATGTAATTGCATCTTCAATTACGTGAAATTAAGCCTAAAATATTAGCTTTCGAACGAACCTATTGGCATCTTCGTGCTGTCACTGGTTGCTCTGTTATGAGCTGTCAAAGTAACAAAGTCGAACATTTCATTTTCATTAAAAATTTCTCAAAATAATTACGTAATTTCACATAAACTTTAAGAGTGTTTTAGTTTCGTTATTTAGATTTCGAGTTAGTGTGGTAATATTAAAAAAATCCGTAAAAATCGCATAAAATGAACTGAGAAATCCTATTTTTCTTAATAACTTAACTTGAAGATTAATTAACTTTTAGCACATTTTCTTGAAGATTCATATGTATTTCAGTGATACTTCATTTTTATTTTTATTCGATAATTACTTAACCTAATTATATACCAAATACTTCAAATTAAAGCTTAAAGTCTTATATTTTCAGTAATCCCTAAAAACTGCGTTCAAAAAATGATTTGATTGTTAATTTTTAAATTCATCATTAAAAATCACGTTTAAAACAATAATTAATTGAAAATTTGTTTGGGATATTAAGTGGAAAATTAATTATGTTCTAATTATTTTGCAGATTCATGTAGTTTTCAGTTTTATTAAACGGTAAAAGAAAAGAAAAGTTATGGAACTATGACGCTCATATTAATTTTCATGTTTTTCCGCATTTTTTTCATGATTACTTTATTTATTTAATGATTTCATGATTACTATTACTTAATTAAATTTTCTTATTTCTTTCTTATAACGAAGCACTTTGTTAATTCTGAAATTTTTACGAAACACCTTATACCTTTTGTAATATAGTTAATATCACACAATCAATAAGATTTAATTACATGAGAAAACACATTCGTTATTTATTTAGTAATTATTTTATGCAAAGTTTTCATGAAACAAAGATTAACATGGTTTGATAAACGCTGATCTAGTGCACGAAACAAGAGATTTACTATTAATAGTATGGAAATGGAACTGTGCCGTAAATTCTATAAATTTATTTCGCATATTTTGTTAAAGTTTTATCGCATAATCTGATTTCAAATATGAAGTATGTTTAATATTTCCAAATGCAATTTATAGACCAAAATGGCATTTTATTACTATAGATAGGAAACCATTCCTGTTTCAAAACTAATGGAAAACCTTTACAAAAAAAAATATGATATCTGTGAAAACTATTTTATAAAACATTAATGATTTAACGTTTTGGTTGTTTCAGTCATAAATTTGATGTTATTGTTTTTTTTTAATTCATTTATTCTTACTAATTTATGGAAAAATTGAGTAGAAAACATATGTAATAATTTATAATTATTTAATTCATTTATTTTTATTAATTAATGGAAAAATTGAGTAGAAAACATATGTAATAATTAATAATTATTTAATTCATTCATTTTTACTAATTTTTGGAAAAATTTAGTAGAAAACATATGTAATAATTGAAAATTATTTAATACATTTTCTTTTATAATTGTTTTATGTAAGCAACGTTCAATGTATTGTGTAATTATAAATATATAAAAAAAACTGCAAAATTTATAAAATGCTTCTAAAATATCTTTATAATATTACTATAATATTTGTATAAAATTTCTACAATATCTTTACAAAGTTTCTATAATATCTCTTATTGTTTATACAGTATTTTTGCAATAATTGTATAATATTTATATAAGAATAATAACTGAAAATAGGAAATAAACAAAGATGAATGAAATAAGGAAACATTGAATGAAACTTAACAATCAAAATATGTAGGTCAGACTCGGTCTAGTCTGGAAGATGCATCATAATCTATTCGGAATTCCATTGATAAATAAATAAACCAACAAAATCTACTATTTTCGTGGAATGCAGCCAAAAAATTGCAGACGCAGCGATTATCCGAAATTCCTGGGAAAGATATGAATGGAATAAGGAAACAATGAATGAAACTTATAAATAAAAAGGGTAATATACATTTGTAGGTCAGGTTCAGCCTAGTCGAAATGATAATTCCAAATTCCAGCACCAAATAAACAAACAAAATTTGCATACATCATTTTCATGTCTGAAGGATTTTTATACAATTAAAAAATGTAATTTTTAATGTAACTTTGAATATTATATAACCAAAGCCAATTCCTTTTATAATTCAAGTTTTCTTTTATAACTATAAATTTTTAATTGAAAACATTCACGTATTTTATTTGATTAAACTCAGTATAAAAGGGCAGAAAGTCCTATGTTATATAGCACTTTGCAGCAATAGCATTACTTTCTATTTTAATTTTCTTTGAATTTATTTATTTCTAATTATAATAATAAACTTGATTAGTAAAAAATGTGACCAAAAGGGCTATTGACGTAAGATTTTCCACCTTTAATTCTATTATATTGAGTTTATGTATTGATTCTTGATGTTATTATTATTATTCAACACGTTTTTCTACATGTAAATAGCATTACGAAATGAATCAAAAATATCTACAAATACACCTCTATATTTGTTAAAGCAACTTAAATATTGATGCTACTGTAAGGTATACATTCTAAATTGAGTTGATTTATTTTATTCATGGAATGTCACTATAAATGTTAGAATATGTCGTAATACATACTGCACATAAATATAACGATTTATATGAGATTGGTTGGAAATTGATTGGATTTTTGAAGTTTTCGATGGGCCTTGGGGGATTATGAAATATGTGTGTGGGATTGTTTTAAATTAGTCCTGTGATTGATGACACATCGAATGTGTCCTCTATATATATGTATGTGAGCATGCGACGAGCTGTTGGAGGACGACGCGCGATCCTCCAAGGTCCTCCTGAATCCTTTTTCCGGCGTCGCGACGCTCGCTGGAGCCGCGCAGTCTGTCGGACGACGTTCCCTCCTCCAGACGCGACCGACAACAGTTCGGTCGGGCTTTGTTGTTACGCGTATTCCGACACGCACGTATCGGAAGTTCCAGTGTACTTTTGAAGTTCGAAGTTCTGTTGTGGTTTCGCACTTGATTACGCAAATAGTTGTTCGGTAAGCTAATAACAAAACTTTAGTTGTGATAAATTGTTTTGTGATTTTTTTATTGGTAATTTGTTGCAATTATTTCCTACAATTTTAGTTTAGTTCAAATAATAGTTTCAAAAATATTCAAACAAAAGCAAACTTTGAAACATGCAATTAAATAACATATAAATAATTATTTTAAGTTTCTAGATAATTTCAAAATATTATATATATATAATGTAACTTCTTAAAAATATTAATTACAATAATTTTGTTTAATAAATTTAAATTACTACTGAAAATTAAATATTTTTTGTTCTCATAATATAATTTAATAGGAATAAATATATCTAATTATAAAGTTTACGTTTTTTTTTCATAATAATTGTAGATTTTCTTACAATTTGAGCCATGAAAATATTTGATATAAAACCACAAGTAATTAATAAAAATATTAAAAAGTCTTTTACTTTTCCTAAACATAATTATTAAAGAATAATACAATAATTGAATACAAAGAAACTTTAAAGAAATGCTAACAATAATTTCATTTTCATTAATTTTATGAATTCAATATCTATTTATCATTTTTATTGTATAGAAATGAAGGTATATGTTAAAATATTATTAGAAATATCTTTGAAAATGGAGTAAAAAAATTAAGTAAATTTATATTTCTTTGAACGAAAAGATAATTTAATAACACAATTGTATATTTCCAGAAAATCAGTTAATATAATACTCTTATTGTAAAGTATTGAATATGACTATTATTACTGTAATCTAATTGAAAATAATGATAAAACTTTGCTTTAAACAAAAGAAAATATTGAATATGTAATTTTATCAATATATTTATAAATCTGAATCAACAAAATTTTGTATATAAAATAATTACAATTTCTTACAATAAATAGGTATTTATAACATAAGATTCTAATGATAATACTTTATTAAATTTATTATATGTAAATTCACAAACTATAAATCATACATTGGAAAATTATTGAAAATTTATATGATTTTTATTAATCTTTATGTTTTCTTCTATTTTTTAATTGTATTGAGTTTATTTTTTCTTGACAGATTTTGTAGAAAAAATAGACATTATTATTAACTATAGTCTTCCTTCCATATAAAATGAACAAATAATTAAAAAAAAAACAAATGAAAATTCTGAAAACAATTTATTCTGAAACGTATACGTATTGTGTTGAATTTGGGGCGTAACAAATATTAGTTTCTTAGTTTTTCTCTTGAAATATTGAGCACATTTGTATTAGTTTCAATGAAATTTTCATTTTTTTTTCTACGTAAAACTAATTTTCAGCTATTTTAAAAGTTGTAATAATCAAAAACAATATGTACAATGTTTTATCTCTAAACAATAGTTAAAAATTGTTATTTTTTTAAATTTTTCTCTTCAAATATTGAATTATTTACACTACTTTCAATCAAATTTAGTTTGGTAAGCCATTAGTAAATAATATTCTGCGCAAATACATAAAAAAATTGTATAAAACGAACATTTTTTTCTATTTTTTTTTATTGAACGCTTTTGAACGTTTCAATTAAATGAAACATTTTTCAGTGAATGCAACAATTTTATTAAATTCTAAAAAAAAGCAGTTCAATATTTATTTCATTGAAAAATTTTACTCCATTTTATTTTATTTTATATACATATATATTTATATATATAATTGCATAAGAATATATAGTTTCCCAAATCGAATATTTAGACATGTATCTTGCCTTACCCGGAAAGACTACATTCAGGATTGGAATTAAAGTTTTGAAAACTGTACTGGTTATTAGGACAAAGGTCGGAAATATCAGTGGAGAGCACAGTTTTCCTGTAATTCGCTCTGGGAAAAAGTTTCTTAACACTCGAAAAAGCACTGTCCTCGTTTTAGTTAATTAATTGATAATTGTTTAATGATAATTAGATGTGTGAATACTTTAATTAAAGTCAAATATCCAGGCTTCACATTGCATGTATTTATAGATTTATAGCCAGCGCCGTTTTCACGTAATTCTGAAAGTTGAGAAAATATGTTTTTATCAATCAAAAAGCAGTGTATTCACGTTTTTATCTATTTCTCCACAACCAATCATGATAATTACATATATGAATACTCTACTTAAAGTCAAATATGCAGGCTTCAATATGCAGGTGTTTCTAGATCTATAACTAGAACTAGTTTCCAGTAATTCATATGTAATTTCATCCAGTTGTGAGTTATAGTAAATAAATCGAACATACAAATTATTCAAACGGTACAATCAAAATGCCTAATAGGTATTATCAGGATATCTGACATATACATGAAGATCTTCATATATATTTGGTTCAGGATTTAACACTAATGTTTAGTTGCAAATGCACGAACAGACTGGAAGTAGATAACACTGTTCTGGCTATTGACATGTAACAGCTTTTACAACAAATATACTGAAATATTACATACCACATGATTTAGTATATAAATTCAAATAAATTAATGATTTAAACGAAAATTAACTTATTGTTCACTTTGGATATATTGAAGAAAGAAAAAAATAGATTATCTATTTTTAATCAGAATTATTTTCATTTATTTTACCTCTCAAATAATTAATTGATATTCAATGTATTTATTATTTTATTAAAAAAAAACTATATTACTTAATTATCTTTTAATGACTTTTTAATGCTTACAATTATCAATATATATTTTACTAAAAGACGGGAAGATTTTTTTCGTACATTTCACATATGTCTTAGTTTTTTTTAGCTTAAATATGTACACATTACATATTTAAGCTAAAAAAAACTATGACAAAACCAAACAAATCCAAATTTTTCATAATGTAAACACGTTTCTCAACTTCTCAAATAAATATTTCAATATTGGGTTATGTTACATTTTTAATGGGTCGATAAATGACAGCTGTCATCTTTAATCAACAAATTTATTGTATAATTGATTTGGCCACAACACAACTGAAAACTTGTTCAGAAAGACTGCTATAAATTTAACTATTAGTTAATACAACTGAAAACATTATAAAAAACTTGTTAAGAAACTCTACTATAAATTTAACTGGATGGATATAATAATGATAATTTTCAAGGAGTCTTTCATAAATTTGTTTTACATTAAAAAATATGTATTGTAATAAGTGAACGTATCGTGGAAAACATAATAAACATTGCACAAGTTTTCCGGTGGTGGGAAATTATATATTTTTTTAATGTCATTTTCTGTTGCTGCGGCAAGACAAAGTTTTCCTTTTATTATCTCGGCGAAAAAGCAATTTCCATAAAAACAACAAATACGTATCTATGTGTATGTGGTATTATTACATGAAATATGCATGAACTCTGTAAGTTCAAGTTTTGATAATATAAAATTTTATACCAAAAAAAAAAAATAACAGTGTAACTGCAATTAACTTCTCGAAACTAATTATTTTACATCGCACAAGTTCCAATTACATACATTGCTGCGGAGTGCGTAATTAAGTTAAATAATTAACGTGTTTATTGAGAATTTTATTCCTAAACTCTAATTAATGTTACAACTTTTCATTATTGGTCTGTTAATCACAATAAATATTAGTATAATTAATTCTAATTTTAATATAAATTAATTCTTACAAAAGCCACTAATATTTTTGCAATTTCAATTTAAATAACTAAGGTATATGTAATATTTTTATGTAATTATTGTTTAGTTATAAAGAAAATAAATAAATGAATTTTCAATTAATTTTGTAATAAGAATTTATAAGTTAACAAAATAGTATCTGTAAATTTACTGCTACTTATTATTAATTATCAAAAAACATAATTAACAAATGCTTTTCATGCACTTTCAAAGCATAATTATATAACATTTGCTGTTTAATAAAGTTTGAATTAGTTTATTTATTATTTGTTTAATAACTAAAATAAATTATTGAACATAATAACACGTGTTAATAACAAATTATGTAATTCTTTTATTTTTTTCCCATTCAAAATTAATAAGCATATTTATTAAATTATTCATTAATGAAATATGTTTATTTTACGCGTTTTTGTGTATTGAAAACTTACATAAAATCGGAAAATCTCTAATTATTTGCAACAAACAGCACGTAGCAAATATTTGGAAATTAATAGTGAAACTAACGAATATTGCATGCTAATATTGACAAAATGTAGGACAAACATGTCAGTAATTGGAAATAGAGTGTACAGTCGCTTTTCAACACAAAATAAATTTCGTAGAAAATTTTGCAATTTGTATTATTTTTAGTTTTTTTATTGTAATTTTATACTAAAAATTACAGAAAATGTATAAACAATAAAAAAATGTGTATCATTAGTTATTATAAATATATTAATTCAATAAATATATTTGTTTTTCATATTTTTTAATCTTTTTCTAGATTTTTTGATAAAGTTATTAGAATTAAAACAATCAATTTCTATATTTTCTCTATGAAATTTCGTAAAAAATGCCACTTTAATAACATTGAAAGTCCTCGATTAGTCCGATTTAAAACAAACGAAACCGTACTATTTGAAACATTTGCAAATTTTATGTTAAATAAAGTAATTTTAATATAATGTTCTTATATACAAATTTAAGTAATTAGTTAAAGTCAAGTGTAAATATTAGCATTTCCATCTACTCCCTTGTAATTAGGTTTTGCAAGTATCCCTTGACACCACTTACACTGTCCCTCTTTTTAATTTAAAAGAACGCAATTAAAGAGGAGAATGCAGTGTTGAATGTAAAATACGAAATGTTAGTATTTGAAATGTCTATTTTCAGAATTAAGCTTTTTTGGCATGGAAAAATCATGTAATGATAGATAATAAAAAAATTGTTTTTCTGCATAAAATAATTTAAGAAATTAATTAGTTTCATATAAAATTTAGATTAAAGTAGAGTCAATAATTTTGTTTAAAAAAAAAGAAAAGTAAAGTATATAATTATTATTTTATTATAAAATCTGTCACGGATTTATATAATGTTCTTTGTTATTATTTGTTGTTTGTCTTGAAGATTACGGCGTATTTGGTTAGAATATACATTCAATAATTTAGTTACATTTTCCTATAAATTGAATAACTTCAAGATTCAGCGATTTTTTTGTAGTGTTTTAATTGAAAATTGTGTAACATATTTAACAAAAAGACACAATTTGAAGTTATTTTCATTTGTAATTTATTTGATCGAAGTTTGAAATATACAGAGATTAATTCTATTTAAAAATATATATTAATTTTACAGAGAAATGCTGTTTAAACTTAAATAATTGTTTGTAAAAATCTATTTTTCTTTATTATTATTTTTGTTTTTTTTAATATAAACAATTATTCTATCAATATATAAATAATACGTATTTTTCAACGTTTTTTACTAAAAAATACATTAATTTTATAATAAAAATACAGTTTGAAGTAAAAAATTTTCATTTGTAATTTATGTTATCGAAGTTTGAAATATACAAAGATTAATTCTATTTAAAAAAATATATTAATTTTACAAAGAAATACTGTTTAAACTTAAATAATTGTTCGTAAAAATCTATTTTTCTTTATTATTATTTTAGTTTTTTTTTAATATAAACAATTATTCTATCAAAATATAAACAATACGTATTTTTCAGCGATTTTTACTAAAAAATACATTAATTTTATAATAAAAATACAGTTTAAAGTAAAAAA
>JAFMTC010002284.1:59218-71330 GCA_018845635.1 Nicrophorus orbicollis | reverse complement strand
ATAACTCCTTGGCCCTCCGCTGCGCGAGATTACGCCAATCTTCTGGGGCTGTAAATCTTGCGCCCCGTAACATACATGCTATTTTGATTTAAAGCTGGAAATATACAATACTTTCAGTCGCACGCACAGCGAACTTTCAAATGCAAACACCGACGACTTTCCCGTCTACGTCGCTCTGTGTTTCTCTCGTGGAAGTTATTAACTTCCTCTCGAGGAATATCCTGAGGAATTTCAAGTATATTTTTTCCTTGCCTCGAGCGAAAGAGTGGATTTCGTTGGGAAGGCGTTAAACTATGGATACACTTCCTCTGCAGAACCTGATGATTAACATCAACTTCATGTAAACGTTGAGTTACTCGAGGATCCAACTTATTTTACGCTAAATTGAAATATGTTGCATTTTGCGGACGGCTTTATTTATTTTACAAGCCACAAACTAAAACGCTTCCTGGAATAGTTGTAGTTTAGTTAAATAATGTATACGTTTTCGCTTAAATATTAATAAATGCAATTCTCACAAGTTGTACATCACTTTCAGGATAAACTACGTACTTTTTCTTTAGAATTTTCTATTACATTATTAAAGCTGCTCCACGCTATATGACTCATATCAGACGTAGTAACTACTACTTTCATTTGCAGTAAACAATTCAGTTTTGAAGACATATAATAACTAATTTTATATATCTGATAAAAAAATATCATTTCTATGCGCATAATGTTGTTATATTTTGTTATTAAGCCTTCTTAGACAAATTTGAAGTCCGAAAAGTGTGGTACGTTTTAGAATCATTTACTCATCAAAATAAAGAAGCCTTCTTAGACAAATTTGAAGTCCGAAAAGTGTGGCACGTTTTAGAATGATTTACTCATCAAAATAAAGAAGCCTTCTTAGACAAATTTGAAGTCTGAAAAGTGTGGTACGTTTTAGAATAATTTACTCATCGAAATAAAGATGCTTGAGGTTTATATTTTCATAAATATTAATGAGTGGAAAGGAATCAGAACAATGTACTTCAATTACGAAATATTACAAAATAACAAAATTATCAGATTTTCTTTAAGTTTTTCAAAAAAAAAAACGATAGATTAATGCGTATATATCAAACTATATTACAGTTATAAATACTAACAGCAGTGATTGGTATGTGCATTTCGGATATGATGTAATTATTTTCCAGTAACTTAATTTGTTGCGGTTTACGTTTCCGTATTTGTCAAGAGAAAACCCGGAGCTAGTTTATTTCGTTGATTAGTTTATTTTCATGGGAATTGCAGAGTGCACGCTGAACCAGTTGAAAAAGAACTCCCTTAATCCGGTGCGCCAATAATCGAAATTACTATCCGTAGCCCCAATAATCCCGTAATCCATTAATTGTACATTTTCCACTTAAAAACTTCGTTCAGCTCCTTTTTTTTTAAATTAAATTGAAAATAAAAATCCATTTTACATATCCCCTCATTTATATTGGATAGAAAGATTTGATTGAATAACTTTTTTTTGTTGTTAATCCACAGGATTAGCATAACAAATACAAAGAAAAATTAAAGCAACTAAAAAAGTTTAAACTTATTGAAGATAGAATCGAATTGTGCAAATAATCAATCTTTCAGTGTGTACGCATCTTTATACTGAAAAACAGTGATTTATTTATACAATTTAGTTGATATAAGAAGTAATATTTAGCTAACATTAAAACTTAATGAAAATTCTAAAGAGATGGGAATTTCTCATTATATAAGATAAACAGACTTCATCAATATATATATATATAGTTAGGATCGGTTAGGACAATATTGTTTTATCGGCTGATAGTGCTTAATGCATATGTAATTGAATATCAGCAGCGACTACCAATTAAATTGGATTTATCTATTAATTAGTATAGGAATTGGTTTATCATTCAGTGCTTGCATTCTCGCTCGTGTATTCCTGCTAATGAAGGATCGAATGCAAGCGAATGTTAATATGCCTCAGTTTTTTGCACTCCCTTTGTCCGCTGCATACATTTTAAGTTTGTAAGACCTACATGGAAACAGAAATAATTAATTATATTACGTCGAAAACAAATTACAAATGCAATGTTTCTGTTACATTTTAATTATCTGTCTGCAACTAACAACTTTATCATATTCATATATTATATTTGTTGTTGATCAAAAACATAAAAATCATTACAATTAATTAAATGAATAGAAAAACTTAAAATACTTGCATTTTTTGTAGAAAAACTATATTAAAGTTTCATTTAAGCTATAATTGTTATATGATCTGTTACATTACAAACTTATTGATAAATACTCAAGATTTTGTCACTTCATTTCTATTTGGCATTTTTGATTAATCTTCTACATTTCTAATAAAAGTAGTATACAAAATTTTACGCATATTCTTAATACAATGGGCTATTGACCGCAGTTTTTTCGTCTAAAAAATAGTTCAAAATAACTTATGTAAAGTAAGTAGAAACGATTGCTTATATAATAATGAACTTATGCACGAAAACCAATATCAGATACGCTGAATACAGCTATAGGATTCGAGAAGCATTTCCGATATTGAAATACTTCCAAAGATTCCAAACGTAAATGCAATGAAGAATCGCAGAAGTTCAATAGTTGCGTGCGATAGAGGACGACTTTCAGAAGAAGTTAATAAAAGTTAAGAGGAAAGTCAATAAAAATGCAATTTTGAATTCGGAAATGCAATGAAATTATAAATAAACGTTCTTTTTATATAAATCAATCATTTGACAAAGTAATTTAACAATGATCTTAACAATGTGGAGAGGAAATATTTTTATAATAACCGGTTTTGAAATTAAAAACATGTTCAAATCTTGGAATGTAAACTGTACTTCCATCCTCTGCTCATCATCTAGTTAATTGGTGCATGTTATATTCTTAAGAATTCATACTTTACCGGTTATGTAGATTCTAAAACCGTTTTTTTTTTAATAGGTTTTTGTATGAAAGTTAGTAAGGCGTGTTGGTTCATAATAACCGGTTTAGAAATTTAAAAAATGTTCAAATCTTGAAATGAATACCGTACTTCCAGCCTCTGATCATCATCTACTAAACTTAATTCATAATTTACCGGTTTCGTAGATTGTAAAACCAGTTTTTTTTAATTGTATGAACCCTGGTTATCATATACGTAATATTCTTGTATATTATAAAAAAATAACTTGAAAAACAGTTAAAACTTTTTAAAAACCAATGTTCATCTTGTAACTTTAATAAAAGCTTAGCTAAAATTAATGTTTCAATGTTTATAATCCACAACCCATTTGCTTTTTTTGTATCCAATTGTAAAAATATCTTTTTATTATAAATATTAATGTTCCATAAACAACAATATTCAATAAAACTCTTTGTTCAATAAAATATCACACACTAATTAAGGTACGAATACAAGTTATTTACAAAAAAAAATAACCTATTCTGTAATACGATACGTTTGTTTGTAATATAAACAATGTGTTCATTTGTAACCATTGTTCGTTAATAAATACTGATTGAAGCGCGATGCGAATCTCTGTATATTTTCAATTTTGTTGGTAAATAGAATATAATGGAATATGTTTCAATACAGTTTGTATTAACTAATGGAAACAGCGTTGAGCGTTTCATATAAAAAGTTATGTTATTTGTGTTATTTACAAATAAAAAAACAAACAAGTATATTGTTATTCCATTTATTCATTTTATTTACAACTATGCTGTTTGAATATTTAGGAGCGAATTGTTTTGTTGAAATGCAATTATTTCGTTGTAGATTAAATATGGATGAGAGATTGGAAGGTTCAGTACGTTTTTGGATTGAATTATCATGAAATTTTCTTGAATTATTAATGTATTTCTTAGCATTTGTATGAAATCGTTTGTATTTACTAGTTTTCAGTGAAAATTGACAAAACAAAATGCATAGGAGATTAGAATAGAAACAGATGTCTAAGATAATTGAAAATACAAATAAACAGAACGTCGAATTTGCATGAAATTTTCAATTTATTTCTGTTATTCTTGCAACTTAATTAAGGCATATGATGCGTATCGAATAATAGAGTAGGCGGATATGCAAATGGAAGTACTCTAGGCTACACAAGAATCCGATCGAGGAACATCCCTTTCAGTTATTACAGCAGCTACGTAACGGAAACGGAGCGAACCAATCCGAATCGCAATGTTTTCTTTTAATTATGTGTATTTACTTACAGTTTCGCTCTTGTAATTAACACAAGATTTAACTTCGTTGATACCCGTACATCTTCTACATCAAAGAATCATCTTACCGCTCCAGTTCGGTCCGCATTACTCACCTGAAAGTTAAAAAGAGGGTAGCAATTAGTACTCTTTACAAAATGTTAGAATTAGTTAAAAATAAAAACAACGGTTTTATCGGAATACACCGCAATTTGTCCGTAATTGATTATCGATGTCATAGATGTCGATGAAATAAACGGTGTTGTGTAACGTTTGCAACGTCCATACATTTTGCGGTGAATTGTGCACACGTTTAGGGTGGCCATTGTGTGGCTCTGATTTGTGCAGTTCTCCTTTCTCAAAACTATGCCAATATTGCCATTAATGTCGCCGAACGAGGGGCGCATTTCTGCGATTGTATTGTTGCAGGCAACCGTTGCATTCCGTTGCAGCCCTCCCCACAATGCAATTATCATTGGTGAAATTGTTGTTGTGATTCCTCCTGCGCTTTCACGGAATTGCGAAAAAATAAGTGAATAGAAGGAAAACAGAGAGGAAAATGCGACGGAAAGCGAGAGAAACGTAAATAAATAACATCAACAACTTTACGTTGCGATGCGGCCATTATTTCGCGGAAATCCTTTATTAAATTTTATCCATTTCTGTGTGAAGCGCTGCAAATTGCAATTACATAAATCACTTCTTTCATTTCTAAGTTATTTGTTGTCCTATATACTTATAATCAAATGATAATTTAATTTACCGTTAATTAAGAAATATAAAGATAATAATGCTCATTTGCATTGGTGAGATAATCTATAATTAAATAATTAATGTAACAAAGATCTCTTATACAAAATACTTCAATTTTAGGATGGTAACAAGAACTATTTTCTCATAGAAAAGCTTATTTTATTGGATGAGCTACTTTGGATGCTCTAATTTACTTTTATCCTCTACTTAGCAACAACAATAATACAAGTATTTTGTGTATTAAATATAGAATCCAGATTAGACAACTTTTCTTGAATTTGTTTGATCTATAATCCTTTGGTGGATAGAAAATGATAAACGAAATTATGATTTGCAGTATAATTTTAGATTTTCTGCAGATTTACGTATCTTTTCGGATTAGAAATATTAGTATTTTGAGAGTTTTTACAGCAATTTCTTAACTGTAAACTAGTAAGCTTTCCATTATTGGTATATTATAAATTAACTTAAGAACACATCATACATTATAAAAAACATATTACTAATAAATTACTTACATTATACTTTCATAAAAGTTTAATAAATGATTAAACTACATTAAAATTGTCTGTATAATTTCAGATGTCTGTAATTTTATGTGTCTTTTCGCCTCAAAAATGTAAGTTTTTTTTGTGAGTTTTTACTGTTACTTCAAAATCATATTCACATGCTTTATTTTACGAATATCCAAAAAAAAAACTTAAAATTTGTAGATTAATACGGTATTTAGTAAGCGGTAAGTAAAACTTTAATATATTACTACTATTTAGTAGTATTTGATTATTCCTTTTACTGAAAAGTCTTGAACTGAATTATTGATAAAATAACTAAGTTTTATGGACAGTGTTCTCAAAATAATAGTACAAAGCTTAATTCGTGGTATGGAGAAAGTTCAAATTGCAAAGTTGCAGCCCTTATAAGTTTGTAATTAAGTAATTTGCTACAACAGTAAAGATCAGCAATTATCTAACAAATATGAGCGCTCCAAACTTCCATAAGAAGGTTAATAAACTTGCCCCATAGTGAAGATAATCAGTTAATTATTTTACATTCTAATTAGAAACTTCAATCAAGTTTCGGTAGAAAAAAAAATATATATTTAGATAAGTTTACAGCAAAAAAAACCTCAATTAATATGACTACAAAACAAAAATATCTTTATACATAATAATGAAATAAATCTAACGAAACAATTGAATTATTGTTCGCAGCTTAAACCGAATTATTTGATATTAACATTTTGTTGATATAATTTTTGTTTCAAACTTTAAACTTAACAATTGTTTAAATTGTTGAAAAAACGAAACTAGGTTTTTTTGGTAAATTTGATGGCATAAGTTTTAGTTGGAAAATCAAAGCGAATCCATGTAACATAAGAGAATAATGGTATACCAATTGGAACTTTGACCTGGTTTATATGGGCGTCGAGTTCCACGGATCATACAAGTTCGCATTGGTTGGAATACAATTACTTAGATCACATTAGTAACTGGTGTCACGTTATATTATGTCCAGATTCGTGCTGCCGTATCTCAGTTTCTTCTCAACAATGAGAGCCAAACCTATGAATGTGAGCAGAAGCACAAAGCGCTCCAGCAACACATCCCCTTCACGCAAACCCCATCCGACTTTGCCGCAGCTTCCCCATAAACAAAACCGCCTCAAATACACACGAATCGATCATCCCCAAACACGAAAAGCCTTACATCCTCAAATTCTGTCATCCCTTCTGCAAAACGTATTCAATTAAACAATGAAACAAAACTGCAATATTCAATACGTGTCGACAATCGACATTTCGGCCTGTAAATAAAAATGGATGTTCAATAAACAAAAATGTATATTTACGCGCATCCATAATTCACGGTACATTCCATGTTTCATTCGATTCATTTTTTCGTTGTTGTTGTTGTTGTTGATATTCCAGTCCTTTTCAGCGAAACGATTTATATTATTCCATTCTGATATACATTTATTTGCGAAACAAATAATTCCGTAATATATGAACGTGTCAATTGCATTAGATTATAAATTTCCCAGCTAACTGCGATCATTAACGTTTCATAATAAATTTCAATTACAACATTCATTGTTATTCAACGTATTACCTATTTAGCAAATGAAATATACTGGTGGACGGATGAGTTATTGCCCTTCGGACAAGTGTGTTTTCGTTTGCAGAACGTCGGGAATTCCGCACTATTTATTTATTTTTACGGTTCGGAGCATTAATTAATGGATAATTTTGCGTTGACAAAACTCGGTCAGAAAAGTGAGCGTGTGTGATTCATGATGCCGGTTTTGTACAAAATTAGTGGAATTAGTGTTGAAAATCGTGGTGAAATGATACAATTTTTGGGGGCGGAAATAAACGTTCGCTTCTTGTGCCCCGAGACACGTTAATGCAGTAAGTCAAGGACTTACATGTTTAAAGCTTTCTGAACGTTTTCTTGAAAACTGTGAAAATCTTTGCTAAGCTTTTATACCGTTCCAAATATACTTAAAAAACACATTTTCTCTCATTTTTTTTTGAAGAATCATTAATTAATCAAATATGTTCAAACTAACGTACAAATATCCATACGAACGTACAATTTTATTGCGTGAATGTGTGCAGAAAGCATTTCAATTATACATTTGTTTTCAAATATATGAATTATTTTTTATATCATAAATTATAAAATTTACTTTTATTTAGTGTCAAATCTTTGAAGAATTATTAGTAAAACTTATGTCTGTTTATTAGAATTTGTTTTATCTTAAAATACTTCTTTTGTTTATAGTTTATATAGTTATATTTCAATTAATATTTGAATGAATAATTTAACAACTTATATTAGTATTTTTTTAAAATTTTATGTATTAGTTTATTAATAAGTATTTAAAAAACCAATTCAATAAATTAAAGACTTCTTTTGTAATGAAAGTGATATAATTCCGAAGCAACGAAAGAAAATCCGAAGAAATGCAAGCTTAAGATTCGAGTTACCAACATTTTCAATGAAATATGAAACTCGTTTAGAATTATCGAAGCCTTAAGAAGTATCCATTACCGAGGCCAAACGACTTATAAATGGAAACAAACATCAGGTTTAACATTTCTTAATTGAGTTATAATATTTAGTTATACTCTCCAGAAATATTTCTTTTAAAAAGTGACGAAAAATGAAATAAAATGAACCCTTAAATTATTGAAAACTTCCGTACTATTGTTTTCAAATCTGTATTGGGCCGTATAGTACCCCAATGTGGGCCGCATGCGGCCCGTAGTTTGCACATTATCTCCTCAAATATTTGAAATATTCATATAAAGTTTATAAAGCCAAAACTAGCGTGATTTTAAGAAAATATGTTATAGTAGCAATAAAACATACTTATATTAATTTACTTAAACCTCTACAGTTATTATATAAACCTATTTAAGATCAATACAAATACGTTATGAAAAACAACATGATTTTGTTTTAAGTTAAAATTTCATAACTTAATCCAAAATAACATAATTTAAGAGAAATAATTTAATAATTTTATAAAAGCTTTCACATTTCTTAAGTAAACTACCACTTTTATTTAATGCTCCATATATATATAAATGGAGTAAAGATATATAAAAAGGGAAGCTTCTCAAATTCCGATAAAATTAGATAGAATTCCATCAGGATATTCGATAAATACGGAACGGAAGATAAGTGACCGATGTAATTTATTATATTACTTAACTGCATTCATACTGGAGCAGTCCAGTGGATCGATACGTCCGCATTACGTACAATTCTTTCTCCGACAACAAATAGAAAAGTAAACGTTCGAGTTTATTGCGTACGGCCCAAAGTAAAGTACAATGTGTTTTCAGGGCATGCCCCGTTATCGGCTTGTTATTGTTGGGTGTATTTGGAGTGGTTGGTTAGTGCGCCTATTATTAAATTTAATGCTACCTTCACACAAGCTTTTGTTTACATTTACCCGGTAATCTGAAAATTAAGTGCCTTTATCTTGTGTTCCCCTTCCTCAACCATGTACATATATTTACATTGCGTAACGTAAAGTTTAGCATTAGTTTATGACGCATAGTTTTCAACTGCTTCATTTAGATGAATGTCCATTATTTTAGAATAAATACATTTTCCATGGTTGTTCTAATTCTATAGAAAGTTAGTTGACTATTAAGTTAGAGCAATAAATCAAATATTCTATAATTATTTTAACAAATTATGTATTAAATTATAAATTAATTAAGAAGTAATAAGATTATTTTAGAATAAATACATTTTTCTCAGTGCTAAATCTACAAAACTTTACTTGATTGTTAACTGTGAGGAAATTTAAAATAAATAATGATTTTCACCTTCAAATTTCATTAAATATATTCACTTAAAATACACATTTCAATATATGTTCACATAACGTACATATTTGCACTTAGATTTGAACTTACGTACACTTATATTATTCACTTTAATAGATACATTTGCCCCTTGTTGGATGAAGATTGATGTATAAAAATAAGACAAATTTAGAATCTTTTTAAGATAGAATGACTTTTTATTCTAACCAAGTCTTTGTTTAATATGAATATACAGTAGAGTACAACAAGCAGTTTTTTTTAGCGGTACTGTGATTCTTTTTTTTTCAACGTTTCATAACCGTTTGTACGTTTAAAGTGATTTTTTAATGAGGCGCTTGAACATTTTTTTACCGACATCGCCTCTGGCAATTAACACCCACCTCGTACTTTCGCCCCCCTTTTTCAACTCCAACTTCTCTCCCTTTCGTAATATTTCACAAGACATTGTTATTTCTTAAGGAAATGACTTTAAAATTTTGTGATTTTATTAAAATAATTTTACTAATTCAAAGTGGATTATTTCATTAAGTGCAGGGCTTCAGTACAATTGTGATTTCAATGACTGAACCCCTAAATTAGATGTCCTAAGCTTACAGAAGAACTTTATAACAAAAAACAGAGCTTTAAATCAGACCTAAATGAATACAACTTTATCTGAAATGTTGATTCTTATATTTAAAATTGGACCCCTAAAATGGATGAAGAAATTACTTTCCGAATTACCTTGTATATAATCAATACTTTCAACTTAGAATCTTCACAATTTTTGCAAAAGACAGAGATATACTCTTTAGTTTATAGGTTTAAGACTGAAACCCTAACATAATAAATGGATATAGTTTGTATAAAATTGCATGGCTTATCAACATAACCGGCGGATATTCTGGGATGTACATCATTTACTTGCAAGATACGACGTCGAATTCAACCTTTGGCATCCTCGTATCTTAGATTCCGGTCAACGTCTTCTCTATAAACTATAACTTACAGTTTCAGTATATTAATTAGAAGTTATAAGTGCTTTGTAAACAAATTTTGATTAGATTTAGTAAACGGTTCTCAATTATTTTGAACAATTATAAAACAAAATATCACAAGAAAAATAAACATGTAAATTATTCTTAAACAATTTACTTTTCCATTCATTATAAAATTTCATTTCTAATCAGTAATTTGAATTATTAATCAATAAAATTATGCACTTTCTTTATTGTTTAATCTATTTATTACATTTATACACAAAAAAAGTATTCAAAATGTCATACAATTTCATGTAAATAATAAAAGTAAAACAGTTCTGAAGGTTTTGATCCAATTAACATAATACTTCCTAATATTATAAAATTTTTAAACTTTTTCGTTGAACTCCCTGAGAAACGTCCGACTTCCTTGTACTTTCTTTTTGTTCTCTAATGAAAATGCTGAATTGCAAACGATATGCTAAATACGAGCGGAGATTCTGGGAAGAGAAAGGGTGAAGCAGGCCAAATTCGACCTCAATCAAATTGTTGATTTTTCGAAAAACAATTAACATCACCTGTAATTTTAAATGATTAATATCCATAATTTCATTGTAATTAATATTACATAAAATTGAATGTCAATAATGCTTTGTGATTTTGCAACAATAACAATGTGATGACTACATTATAGGAACATATTTTATTAGCTTTGTTCATTAACAATATTAATGAAACACATTGCAATTAAATATATAACTTTAACAACTCTTATAAAGGTTATTAACCGTTATAAAGTAATGTAACTATTACCAAACTAATATTAATTATTTTACTAGTTTGAATAGTCAAAAAATATCTATAGTTTTCATTTTTCCATTGTTTCAAAGTGGAAACTGGTTCGAAACATACAATTATTTGTAAATTAAAAGAAAAGGTTTGGTAAAATAGAAATAATAAAGATATCCATTGAAAGTTAACAATAATAATGAAACAAATTTCAATTAAATATAACTTTAACAACTCTTACAAAGACCTTTAAAATGTAATGTAACTGTTTCCACCCTAATATTAGTTATTATACTAGTTTGAATAGTCAAAAAATATTTATAGTTTTCATTTTTCCATTGTTTCAAAGTGGAAATGGTTCGAAACAGAATTTTGATAAAATTATTTATAAATTAAAAGAAAAAGTTTGGGAAAATTGAAATAATAGAGATATCCATTGAAAGTTACATATCTTTCATATTATCTATCACTTAGAGCTAAAACTAAAGTAAACTATACTACAAATAATGGAGAATTTCGCACAAAAGAAAAAAATGTGTATGTGTCTTTATTGATTGAAACTTTGTTAAAACATAAAGCGATTGAAATTGTGCGCCTGGCAAAGTGTATGATTTGGAAAGAACCATAACGTAATTGGACGAAAAATTGATGCATTTGCATTTGCCGTTGATGGAAACACAGTCGTATAATAATAAATCTGCGAATTTCGATGATTCGTTGCGTACAATTTCATACGGTATTTCGTAATTTAATCCGTACGTTAAATACATATTGCACCTGTATTTAGATAACAATAAATTATTAATTAAAATAAATATGAAGGGCGGAACGTGTCGGTGGCGGAATCAGATGGATTACATTTACATAACAGCTATTTGAAATGATCGGTGAAGTGTCATAATATATTGTGCAAATTGATATAATATATTGAGCTCGGTTTACTGTATAAAGTGTGCGCGCGTGTGTTTGTAGTCACACGACGGGGCGGCTACAGTCATCACAATATGATGATGATCGTTGATGATGGCATCACGATGATCCTCTCTCTCTCTCTGTCTCT
>JAFMTC010002279.1:13728-27051 GCA_018845635.1 Nicrophorus orbicollis | reverse complement strand
ATTTCGTGCATTACATCAAAATTACGTGAGGTGATGAACATAAGTATACCTTCACATTAAATATCACTAACTTGTACTGGCGACTCATACACGAATGGCATGAGTCGTCGTTCGCAAAATTTGGGGTCTCGGGTTCAAACCCTGCAACTTCAAATATCTGCAGCCATCAAAATGAATTAGTTGTCAATGGGCAACAATGTCTGCAACGACGTCGTGATTTGCTGAATGTCTGATCTGGATAGATCTGCAAATATCGTTGCAAAAAGACCAAAAAAAACTTGTACTAATTGCTATTAGTTTATACACACTGTGGCGCCCTCTTGAGTCAAGCAGAAGGTTCCCTCTACCGATGAAGATGATAACAATAAGGATTCTCTGGTGGTACGATCACACATAATATACGCTCTTAAGTTTTCGGTATTAAGTAATTATTTCCTTCCGAACTGCATCCTCCTCATACGACTACGATTCCCCAAAACACATTTACTCATCATAAGTTCTCACAAAGCTTTGTTACTTGGTATTTTTTTCAACGGCTAATTAACGTAAGGTACTAAATTTCATAATATATTAAAGAATCACTCATAATAAACCTTATTTCACCAAAATATCCATGGATCTACACACAAACATCCGCATTACAAAAGACGACGAATCCTTCCTTACTACTTCTTTGTTAAATTCTAACCAAAATTGGTGACACAATTATCCATCCTGTTAATTATCCACACAATCCAACCACCCAAAATCAGCGTTTACATAACACGCGAACAATAACCGTCCGATGACCCGAAATTTCAATAAAATCTTCGTTATTTATACGCTGCCCCGCATACATTAATTTATTTACCGACGTGTTTACATTATGTAACAGCGCGCGGTCGTCCGCTGTTAATTAACGTTACAACTAAATAAATAACATTGTTTGTCGGTGCGCGTGCATTTTTTGTTTGTTAAACAAATGAATTTTCAAATTCACACACAAAATTGTTTGCGTGCACTTGTGACTCGATGAACGAATGCATCGCATTTGATACATAATAATTCATCCTAATATTTGATCCTGTTTTTCTATATTAAATATACATGGAGTGTTTCATAATTTGATGCGAATTAATTTTTAGAATATCCGACACACCGATGTTAAATTATTTATTTGTTTATTTAATACGAAACGCGGTCTGCCTTGTGTAAATTACGCAATAAATTTTGATTATTATAATCAATAATTTAAATATTTATATTTCATTATTGTTTTCTATCAAATTAATTAACAAAATTGTTGACGTATTTGATTAAATATTGAAATTAATTTCGAAAAACAAATACGATTATTAAAATTAATATTCATTAAATCTCTTAATTATTTCAGAGTATTGATTATTAATTGCAAAACATTGTTATTTCAAATTGATATTCATAAAATTTCTTAATTATTTGAAATAAATCATATTTAATACGTATTTAATAGAAAGTAACTAATTTTCATTTTCCTTGAATCATTTCCAGTTAGTTTAAACTTTAAAATAAGTTTTCTAAATGCGCAAATATTTGCGTGTTGACCTAATAAATTGCGAATTATATAATTCGGTTTTAAATGGACGGACTTTGCGTTAAGCCCAAAAATTAAATTCGTCTGTCAAAAACAGACGGCTTAACCGGAATGCCTCCCATCAAACTATTACAGAACAAACAGTATGACATTCTGATGGAAACTTCGGGGCCCATTGTGTTTGCTCCCATTATCCTCGCAATCTCCGCTGAACACTTTAATCTCTTTTCGGACTACACTCAAATAACGTTATTATAATATATTTTTTTCTATATAGACGAAAAACGAAATAGACGGACGTTCGTAATATCATTTATGATTTTCCCACATTTTCCACAAACATGCACAAATATGAACTAAATCCAGATTAAAAACATTGATTTATTTCGTCTATTTCTATAAATACTTAAATTTAAAGTTTCATAACTTATTTGTATCTAAACTTTATCAATATTTTTGTTTACTTATGTAATTATTCATTAATACACAGATTTAGACATTTGATCATCAATTTGTTATGATTTAAATATATAGTTTTATTACTTCTTTCATTCATATTTTCGTTGATTCAGAAATTTATCAATTCATTAAGTATTTAATTTTACAATTAGTTTATAAGGTAATTTATAAATTAATT
The DNA here is from genome assembly GCA_018845635.1 of Nicrophorus orbicollis. Taxonomy (NCBI): domain Eukaryota; kingdom Metazoa; phylum Arthropoda; class Insecta; order Coleoptera; family Silphidae; genus Nicrophorus; species Nicrophorus orbicollis. Next base: position 24,862 of record JAFMTC010002279.1, on the reverse strand, counting down.
CGTACTTTCATTTATTGCCTTTTTTACATTAATGTGTAATGAAAATGGACTTTTTTTCAATTCGTTGCATAATTTATTCATTAATTTATTATATTTTATACAAAATTAAAAAACCTACTTTTCAAATAGAATTTCAATGAATTTATCAATTTTCAGTAGTTTCTTAATTTAGTTATTCGTGTTTTAATTAATTAATTCATCGTTTGCATTTATTGTTTTGCGGTTTATTTATTATGTAAATTCATAGCTTGTTTCATTCATTAATTTCTTGATTCATTCATTAGTTTGTTTTATTGTGTGCAAAGTGTTCTTTTACATACAAACTGATTGGATTTGTTAACTTTTATTAGTTTATCAATGTATACATTCAATAGCAGATTTGACATTATTGTCTTACGTAAATCTCTAACTATTTTATTTCGTACCTTCTTTGATTTTCTGTTTTTCCAAGTTTTTCATAAGTTATTTCATTCCTTCATTTGCAGATTTAACATTATAATCTTTCGTAAATTGCGAAAATATCGAAAATTCATGACTTTCATATCTTCTTTGTTTGCTGATTTTGAAAATGTTTTACAAATTGTTTCTTTCATTCATTAGTAGATTTGTCATTATAAACTTATATAAATTTCAAAATTCCATGACTTTCTTATTTCGTATCTTCAGTGCTTTGTTTATTTTCTGGTATTACAAATTTTTCATAAGTTAAATCATGCAATCAATAGTAGATTTGACATTATGTTCTTACGTAAATTTGTAAAATATGTGATTTTCTTATTTCGTATCTTCATTGATTTGTTAATTTCTAATTTAACAAGTATTTTATAAGTTATTTCATGCTTTCATTAGTAGATTGGAAATGTTCGTACGTAAATTTTGAAAATTTGTGATTTTCTTGATTCGTATCTTCATTGATTTGTTCATTTTCTATTTTCACAAGTACTTCATAAGTTATTTCCTGCATTTATTAGTAGATTTGTCATTATAAACTTATATAAATTTCAAAATTCCATAACTTTCTCATTTCGTATCTTCAGTAATATGTTTATTTTCTAGTATTAGAGGTACTTCATAAGTTATTTCTTGCATTCATTAGTAGATTTTTCATTACAAACTTACATAAATTTCAAAATTCCATGACTTTCTCATTACGTATCTTCAGTAATATGTTTATTTTCTATTTTCACAAGTACTTCATAAGTTAAATCATGCAATAATTAATAGATTAGACATTATGTTCTTACGTAAATTTGTAAAATTTGTTACTTTCTTATTTCGTATCTTCATTGATTTGTTAATTTTCAATCTAACAAGTATTTTATAAGTTATTTCATGCCTTAATTAGTATATTTCATATGTTCAAACGTAAATTATGAAAATCTGTGATTTTCTTGATTCCCATCTTCATTGATTTGTTTATTCGCTGATTTTACATAAGTTGTTTCCTGGATTCATTACTAGATTTATCATTGTGTTCTTAATTAAATGTAAAAAGTCTATAACTTTCTTACTTCGTATCTTCATTCGATTATTTTATGATTTTTACAAATGTTTCATAAGTTATTTCATTAATTAATTCTTTGATTTCCAAAATTATACACAAAGTTAAATATCAACAAATTCAACAACAAAGTAACTGGATTTGTCAAGTTTAATTAGTTTCTTAATTTATTCATTTGACATTATGTTCTTAAGAAAATTTCGATAATTGGTAATTTTCTTGATTCGTGATGATCTGTATTAATTTTTTGATTTTTCAATTTTTTCAGTTGTTATTTCATTAGTTTATTGATTAATACCTTCACTAAACTATTCCAGAGTATATCGTTAAGCAACGCCTAATATAAACATAAACTAATTGGATTTGTCAATTGTTATTATTGTTACTTCTCATTTTATTCATTCGTTGTTAAGTAAATACGAAGAATCATGGTTTCCTTGATTTGTATCTTCATTCATTTATATATTTGTTCGATTTTTCTATTGTTTTATGCGTTATTTCATTCGTCCTTTGATTATATTATACCAATAATCAAACTTAATAGAATAATGAGGAAGGTATATCAGTTTCTGCAAGGATCATACGTTTTTTTATCCTTTATGAATAATGATTTTACTAATTGGATCTAGTACAACTTTGAATAGTTACACATTTCTTGCTATAATTATATTAATTTCTACAAAGGACATAGAGTTTTCTACCCTATATGAATCATTATTTCACTAATTTGTTCTTTATATACAAAGTGTAACAACTTTGAGTACTAACTGGTTTGTCAACTAAGCAAAAAGAAAATCAAAACAAATACTAAGAGAAACTGAATAATCACAACTGAATATATGCATTGTCTTGGGACGAAGAAAATGTGTATGCGCTGTATCACATTACGTAATTGGTTCGGGTCTTGCGGGAATCAATTAAAATGTTTGTTTATCGTGCGCTATTCATTATTACGTAAATGCGGCGCCCTCCCGCGTCGTCTTAACAATCAATAAATTACGTTTCAATTAGCATGCACTGTAATTACCATAGACAACTAAATTATCCTTGTGCGAGGGATGCAAAACCGAGCGACATACGAGAAGCAAAACCGGGCAGAAAAAGAAGCGAAACAAGAGAAGAAAAAGGTGGAATGCAGCACGTAAAGTTGCATGCTGAATGGGGGGATGTAATTTGATGTCACAAAACAATACAAGTAAATGGATTTTGTTATTTTTCTTGTCGTTAGTTTAAAATAAAATGAAATTTATTTAATTCCATTGTTGTTAATGCGTTTCCAAATGAATTTGCATTGTTTTTCCAATATTTATATAGGAAATATTTTATCTATATTTTTGTTATGAAATTACAGATTATATGCATTTAATAGTTAAAACTTTATGACTTCCAATTTTACTAAATTTAAAATGAAATTTTATGATTTATATAAAAATTAAATTTAAATAATTGATCTGTTTACGTTATTCGTTTACAGTTAATAAATATTAATATACTTTTTTTTTAAATAAAATGTAAAAAAAATCATGTTCCACTTCAAATAACTTTTATTATTTCCGTGCGTATATTATTCATAATGTCGCATATTTTTTTTGTGCAGCAAATAATTATACAGCGTTTGTATGTGTATAAATATTATAAATTGTTTTACAATTTTTTGCCCGCAATGTTATGAAAACCATCATATCCTGTGATATTTATATCCGGTCTATTTATAAATGCGCATTCACGTTTTTTGCCTATTGATTTTTCATTATATTAATGTACGCTCCGTGGACAAATATGAAAAATAAACAATATTCCAGTCGTGGTTTAATGTATAAACATATCAAGTGTATGACAACATGACACGTGTCAATTATCCGTCTGCACGTCCTTTAATATTAAAAATAAACATGCCTCTAGTGGTTTAATGTAACATACGTTAATTATATATTATGTGCATATTAAATTATCATTAATTATTTTCAGTGAACTGAAAAAGTACTTGTCTACGTATAGTTTTATGTTGATATAGATTCTACATATTAGTGTAAATGTATTTTTTTCTTAAATTATAGTTATGGTTCATTCTAGGAAACTAGTTGTTTTAATTCGGTAAATTAACGCTTTTTATTCAATTGTTTCATCTTCTTTCATATAAATGATCACTTTTGTCAATATTTTAATTAATATTTGTTTAGAAGTCGAATATTTATAAATTTATATTTATATAGTTCTATTAACAATTTCCCAAATTGAAAAATAAACTTAATTTTAAGTAATGCAAATGCTGTGACTTTCAGATCTGAAATAAATTGTATTATTTTCAAAAATACGTTCATTTCTAACTTCCATAATTTAGCTAATTGATTTATCAAAGTAATTAGCCATTACAATCAGTTTGAATATTCATTAATCTTTGTTTAACTTTGTATAGAATACAACACATTAATGAAAGATAATCATTGATTAGATTGAAATAATGAACTGGCTAATGAAGCAATTGTAATCTGTAAATAAACAAATCAATGGAGTTTCAAATCAAGTAATTCATATATTTTTTAAAATTACGTAACAAGGATATGACAATTTATGTACTAACTAAATGGAATAATGAATGAATAAATTGAAAAACTTATAAAACAGCACAACTCTATTTAGTTTGTATATCTATTCGTTTAAAACTTTGTTAAATTTTGTAGATATACGTCACTCAATAAGTTCGTAGGCCGTTATATAGATGGCGCTTCTATTGACAAATGCATATGCTTTTTGGGAAGTACCAACTTTGAGACAACTTCTGTTAAAATTTCATGGCAATCTGACGTTTAGTTCACAAGTTACAGAGGTTTTAGTGACGCTACTTTTGTAATTATCAAGACAATGGAAATATAATCTTGTTAATGTTGATGCAACAGATCATTGAAGTAAGTAATCAACAAATTACTGAGTAAATAAAATAACTAGTGCAATAATTGCAAAATCAGCGAATAAATCATGAACTTTTGACATTACAGAACATCGAAATAACAAATCAATGGATGACATGGCATTGAAATTGATAAAATCCATTCAGTTTGAGTATGTTTTAACGTTGTTTAACTTTGTATACAGTACAACAAATAAGTATATATCAACGATATTATAAATCAATGTATGAAATAAGATATTCTTAAAATGAAAAACTAATAAAAATTGACAAATCCATTAACTTTATATATGTATTAAATTTTGTAATTAGAAATTAATCAAAGAATTAATAAATGAAATAACTAATGCAACAATTGTACAATCAATTACAATAAATGAAAGAAGAATTTCTATTTCTCATTACTTTGAAGTTTATATATAATTGAACAAATTAGAGAATGAATGATTGAACAATCTAATGTTTACCTTCTTTAAAAATAGCCAATAGTTATTAATTTACAAAAATAATTTTTCTCTGTCCAAATTTTCTTCTTTTAATAAAATATTCTTCTTTAAAGTAATATGTATTTCAAATTATGAAAATCAATATAATGTAATTTTGAAATTTAGATTTAGAAATACGAAAAAATACATTACATTGTTTACAATTATTATTTATTTAAACATCTTTATTGGTCCAAATACAAATATACTGTTATTTGTTTTATTTTCCATTAAATTTCTATTAAGTTTTCAGTCATTCGCTATGAGTTTATAGCAAAAACACTGTACCTGCCCCCGGAATCTAAATAAAACATCAATTACAATAACAATTGGAACGGGTTTCGGTCTATTTACAATAGTGCTGCACTTGTATATATTGTTGCTCCGCAGTTTTGCGTCTGGCTCGTCCTGCGAACGAATATATCGGTCGTGCACGGTTTTAAACTAAAACGCAATAAAACATGTCTAAACATTAATTACAAACAAATTAACTGTGAGCGCCCGGGATAAATTAAATACACGCGTTTAATTATCCGAAAGCAAATTCTAATTATATTTCCCATTTAATGCTTTTGTTTCGTCTTTTCCCTCATTCCCGAAACGTACCTATCTGCTGTCACTGCCGTTGTTTCAATTAGTTTGTTCTATGTAATGCATATAGACATTGAAATGAATTAAATGAATTGGATTTCTAATAACTGTATTTATTAATAGTTATCCTAAAAGTATTACTTTCTTTACTCTCATCTCAGTCATTTTACTAAGACTATGATTGTCATTAGCTCTCATTATTATGACTAAGTTCATCATGGGTTTCCTTGACTAAGAGCATATTTGTCATTGGCTTTCTGTACTAAGGCTATGTTCGTCGTTAGATTTCTTTACTAAGAATATGTTTGTCATTGTTTTCCTTAACTAGGACTATGTTTGTCATTAGCTCTCATTATTAAGACTATGTTCGTTATTCGATTTCTTAACTAAGAGTATATTTGACATTGGCTCTCTTTACTAAAGGTATGTTCATCATTGACAATCATTACTACGTCTATGTTTGACATTAGCTCTCTTTACTAAGAGTATGTTCGTCATTGACAATCTTTACTTAGAGTATGTTTGCCATCAGCTCTCTTTACAATGAATATGTTCGTCTTTGACAATCTTTACTTAGACTATGTTTGCTATCAGCTCTCTTTTCTATGAATATGTTCGTCATTGGTTTCCTTAACTAGGACTATGTTAGTCATTGGCCCTTTTTACTATGAATATGTTCGTCATTGGTTTCCTTAATTAAGAGCATGTTTGTCATTGGCGTTCTTTACTAAGACCATGTTCGTTATTCGTTTCCTTAACTAAGAGTATATTTGACATTGACTATCTTTACTAAGAGTATCTTCGTCATTGGTTTCTTTAACTAAAAGTATGTTTGTCATTGGCTCTCTTTACTAAGAGTATGTTCGTCATTGACAATCTTTACTTAGAGTATGTTTGCCATCAGCTCTCTTTACAATAAATATTTTCGTCTTTGACAATCTTTACTTAGACTATGTTTGCTATCAGCTCTCTTTTCTATGAATATGTTCGTCATTGGTTTCCTTAACTAGGACAATGTTTGTCATTGGCTCTTTTTACTAAGACTATGTTTGTCATTAGCTCTCATTATTAAGACTAAGTTCATCATTGGTTTCCTTGACTAAGAGCATGTTTGTCATGGGCTCTCTTTAGTATGATTATGTTTGTCATTAGATTTTTTTACTAAGAATATGTTCGTCATTGGTTTCCTTAACTAGGACTATGTTTGTCATTAGCTCTCATTATTAGGACTATGTTCGTTATTCGTTTCCTTAACTAAGAGTATATTTGACATTGAATATCTTTATTAAGAGTACCTTCGTCATTGGTTTCTTTAACTAAGAATATGTTTGACATTAGCTCTCTTTACTAAGACTATGTTTGTTATTCATTTCCTTAACTAATTGTATATTTGTCATAGGCTCTCTTTACTAAGAACATGTTCGTCATTGGATTCCTTAACTAGAATATGTTTGTCATTGGCTCTCTTTATTAAGACTATGTATGTAATTAGCTCTCATTATTAGCTCTCACTATGTTTGTTATTGGTTTCTAAGAGTATACTTGCTCTCTTTACTAAGAGTATGTCGTCATTGACTTTTTTAACTAAGATTGGGTTTGTCATTGCCTCCCTTAACTAATACTATCTTTGTTTTTGACAATCTTTGCCAGGAATATGTTCGTTATTGGCTATCTTATCTAGGACTATCATTATCATTGACAATGTTTACTGAGACTATGTTTGTCACCTTTACTAAAAATAAGTTCATAATTGACTCCCTTAACTTAAACTGTGTTTGTCATAGACTCTAAGACAAAGATTTTATTTGTCATTAGCTTTTTTTACTAAAACTATTTTTTTCATTAGATTTATTTACTAAGACTATGTTTGTTATCATCTCTCATCTACAAAGCACTAAACAAAATTATAATTTAAAACAGTTATTTTCTTAATTAGAGTTTTAGATATTTTACAAATATATTTAGTTTTAGATAAAATTTCTAAATGTTTGACTATATATATTATAAATTATTAATCAGTTTAATTAACTACTCTAAAATTTTCTAACGAAACAGCAATTGATATTTCATGGTTTTGTAGAATATTTACAATACGAAATTCTTTTGCTGAATTTTATTGTTTGTGCGATTTCATATTTACATCTTATGTAGGTTTTATAAGAAATGCATTGGAGTGTTTTAAGAAAAATGAAATAAAAGCAAGCGCCCTGCATGTTTTATTTATAGAGCAACGAAGTGTGTTCGCTATTTAGTCTCGGGCTGGAAATAAAATGGAAAAGGGCTTTCCTTTTTGAGTGCTAAGGCCAGTTTTCCGCTTTGATTTTAAATTGGCTATGATTCGATATACCTACTCCTCACTCTTTGTCCCGTTTTGCCATAAAATACATGTATATATATATACATATACATAGAAGACGAAATTTGAAACGTCGCTGTTTCGAATGGTAAATTGAAATCGTTTAATAATATAAATCAAGCAATTACAAATTTTAATTAAACATTATTGAGCTGCGATATTTCGGCCATCGCCGTGCCCCGGATTCCTCCAACGAACGGGAATGACAATAAATTAAATGTGCATAGAACATATATCCATTGATATTTCAATGTATCAGTATAGATACATATTTATACGTGTGTATAATATTGTATGTATCGGATGATGGACTGCATGCCAGATTTGACACTTTATTTTATATTTATATTTTATTGACTTTGAATTAAAATTTTAATTGGCGTCCGATTTTGTCCGAAAAATGTTTGCGTTTGTCGGCTCGCACAGCTATAATCATCGGAAGCACCGACATTTCGAAAGCTCAATTACGTTCTGTCACGTTACGTACATGTATACTTTTTTTTTGTTTTGGGTATTTTCAAACGGTTTCGCAAAATGAGGAAAGTCCATTTACGTATGCGCTTGATACCCACAAAAAAATAAAGGTTTCAAATCATTAAAAAATCGTTTTGTATATAGGATATGTTATACTATAATTCAATTAAACTGCATTTTAAATTAACTGAGAATATAGTAACTTTCCTATGATGTTATTAATGTATGAAATAAAAGATATTTGAAAAGGAAATATTTGATATTTAAAAGAGTTAGGTTTATCAATTTTATCTAAATTAGTTAGAAACTAGTTTTGATTTGGAATAGGAATTAATGGCCTCAGTCCAGAATATCTGAAAATTCACAAAATTCTGTGTTGTTCTGGAACTCGAACCGAGAACCTCAGAATGTAGATAGGTGACTATAACCATATGGCTATAAATCGCCTATTTCAAAATGTAAAATTATATATTTCTTTCGCAAATTTTAATGAAATTGTTAATTCATAATATTATTACTAATCTCAATAAATTTATTGTTAGTTTTCTGTAAATGGATGTCATTGCAATTAGGAAATGGTATAGAAGTCCCATAAAAGCATCTCAACATCTTCAAGAAGAGCTTAATTTGCTTAAGATATGGTTTAGAAATAACGTACTGGAATTAACATGACAAAAGCAGTATGTTACCTTCACCTTAAAACTTGATTCATGTCCACGAGTCAAACTTAATACAAACTAAGTTCTATACTCTGTAAGGGTGGAATATAATTAGGCAAATCTAGAACAATCAAATTTACGAATATTGATTACTTTCTGTAAATTCTAAATTGTCTAGGTATAATAAGTTGGTGATATAACACGTTTGAACATGAGATGTCCAATTGTGGTGAATTGCAATCTCTTTCAATATAAAAAATCAAGTGTTTAATCCAAGTATCTAAGGAAGAGTCACAGTTATGGTATAACACCATTAGAAAGTTGCTCCGGGACTTTGGAAAATACTGTACAAGAAATTAAAATAGAGAAATATGTTTCCAAAAACTCTAATGACAATATATTGGAAGATCTTCAAATTAGATTTAACTAATATTTCCACTAGCCAACCTAAATGTTGCCACTAAAACCTAAAAAACCTAAATTTCTTTGAATTTATTACTAATAAAAATAATATTATATAATAAGAAAATGAGTGACAAAAATAATTCCTCATATGTATTATTATTAAAATTCAACTTACCGGTGTTAATTAGTTAACTAATTAATTAATGTAGAAGAGATTCTTAAATTTGAGATTATTTATTTTAAGGTATATGTTTGTTGTATACAAAACTTAAAACTGTAAAGGTGAGATACTTGAGGATCTATTTAAATAGAAGGTTAACTTGGAAAAAAACATCTTCAGGAATAATAAGTTGGTGTTATAACAAGTTTGGAAATGAGGTATCCTATTGTGATATTAATGACAACGTGTTGGAAAACATTTTTTTGGACAACGGTTAGACAAAAAGACATTTGAAATGTAGGAAGGTCTTCAATTAATATGTAGCAAAGGAATGTTTCCACTAAGCACCAAATTCTCAAAAATCTTCTAATAGAATTTATTACAATTTGTTGTTCCTCATATATTGAATTCCTCATATATTTTAGTTAGTTCATTCATTAATGAAGAAGACATTCTATAATTTAAGATTATTTATTTTAAAGCATACGTTTGTTGTATACAAAACTTACAGTGAGATTATCTTTGCAGTAAAGAAAAGTTTTATTACATATTACATATATATATTCCTATAAAAGTTAAATGCATCTACGAAAAAGTTAATTACTTAACGAAGAATTAATGATGCTTCATAAACTCGGCTGCGAGGAGAGAAAAGAAAGAAGAAAATCGTTTCTTTTATAATATAAAAATCTATTTTGTTCGGTAATTTAAGATTTTTCCTCGCAGCGAGAAAAACGGGCGAAAAGTTTATCTCCATCTTTCTCACACTCACGTCCACAGTTCTATTTCTCTCTCTTTCTCTCAATTCCTGTCTTGCAGAAAGTACATAAAATTTAATACTTTAAGAAGTCCTCTACCCATTCGAAACTTCGCTCCTGACCCCCCTCAAACCCCGGAAGTTTTAATAAGCGCAATTACATTTCGAGCAGCGGCACAAACACTCACAATAGTTGCCAGTTACATAATCATCGGAAATAACGATGATGCCCGGAAATTAAGTGTAGAGTTTAGATGAGATTCAAACATCTTTCATTCGGAAATGTAAGTTGCACTCGTGACATTGATTTCGTTAAAAACGCAACAATTTCTAAATAGAAATTCGGTTTTCGAACAAAAAGTGAATCCGTAATCAATTGAGTTTCGGTATTCGAAGAAATTCGGTTTAGGAACTGCGTTTTATAATGTATTGTGATTAACAACTTTATTAACATCAATTTGTGAATTTTATGGAAAATGTTATTATTTTTCAGTTATCTAAAAAAATTTATCTTAGATTTATATGTGATCATGCAATGTTAATTAATTACTCTATATTCATTAATATTAATTATATCATCAAATAAGGAAATTAATGATTAAACTGTTGCTTTTCAAACTATTCACTTTAACTAATAATAATGTCTTTAGTAATTTACTAATTGTGAAATAGTGAAATTTTATTACAAATTATGTAACATGTAACAAAAGTATTACGTTTTTTATCAAATCCAGTAATTAATATTCTATAATTTTAGGTGGATGCGCCGGGTAAATGGGTTTTCCTTTCTTTTACTGTACAAAGAATTGCAGCAGAAAATAACGTAACAAGGGGAAAG
>JAFMTC010002274.1:0-10614 GCA_018845635.1 Nicrophorus orbicollis | reverse complement strand
TATACATTTACATACACGTGCAAACGAGTAGACATACACTTGATCCCCCTCTGCCTTCATAAACACTACAACTACCTCCGCCTGATTACATCTAATATGACAACGCGTATGCATATAATCTCCGCTAAATGAATTATACATTTATTCATATCTTAATGAGTAAAACAGGCGCACAGGAAACTGAAACTGTTGGGAAAGATGGAACGCGAAGATTCCTGTTGCTCGAACAGAGATAGCTACGAAGATGTACCTCCGGATAAATCAACAACTGAGCGAAAAAGAACGAGACGAGCAAATCAACAAATAGTACGAAGAAAATGGGATGAAAAATAAGCGCGAAAAAGGAACAACAACCCGAAACGGAATGCTTGAGGAGAGCTGCCTGCTACTGTAAATGCCTTTTTATGTTAATAAACAACTCGGTAATTAAATTTAATGGCAACGAGTTTTCAGTGCATACGTACAAGAAGATGGCGGTGGCATTTAAATTTATTGAAAATTGCGGATAAGTTGTATGGATTGTGAGCACGAGTTCGAGTAACATCGACTTGAAAATTGATTATTTCTATAACGTATCAGAAACATTTTCATGTGTAGAAAAACCCAACGGGTGAGTTAAGTGCACTGCACTGCAAATCGACCCGTACACTTACAGCTAATCGTAGAATATGCACTATTAATAATATTTAATTTAGCACTTTGTGAAGCAATTAATTCACATAATGGAACATCAAAGATGCGCCACAGAAGGCGATGAAATAACATATTTAATTTATTAAAGAAACAGAATATTTGAACATTTCTTTACAATCATACTCAACAATTATCAAACTGAATATAATAGAAATACAAATAAAAGGAATAGAAAATATAATGCTAATGATGCACATAACAATTATTAAAACAATGTTTACAAAGTTTTACAATCAATTTCGATAACTAAGATTTTTTTTCAATAAATTGCAAGTAATTGAATATCATTTGAAAATATATTGTTTACTGCATACATTCAATATGGTTTAAGTAAAATATACTAAATTAATACTTGTGATTTATTCATGATATATATATATACAAAGTTTAGTACAATTTTAAGAAATTTCGATAACTTGGATTTTTTTCAAAAACTTCTCAATAAATTGAATATAATTCAAATAATGTACACCTCGTACATACCTCGCTAAACGGCTGCTCTTTATCCGCTATAACGGCCCTCTTCATTTAAGATACGTCCTCGATTTACGGCCTAAAATGTTTCACTATAACGGCATAACAAAACTTTTTTCGAAGTCTATATATCTACATGTTGCCAAGGAATTAAAATTAACAACAATGAAGCATGTTTGGAAAAAAGAAATATGACCAGAATGTGTAAAAAGTAGTGATGAAGAAGTTAATTTCCTTCCTGAAATTAGGCAAAACATTTTGGATCTAGCACATGATCTCGGCTTTGAAGGGTTGAAAGAACGTGATGTGCTTGATCTATTGGAAGCTGATAGGAACCCCTTTCATAAGATGAACTCATTCAGTTGCAAGCAGAGCCGGCATTTGATGAAGAGGCAGAGCCTGTTGTATCCAAACAGCTAACATCAAACAATTTGTCGAAAGCTTTTTCCTATTTCCAGCAAGGAATGAACATCCTTCTTGAAAACGATCCTGATGTCGAACGTAGCGCTAAAGTTTCCCGAGGAATTAACTCAGCCATTAGCTGTTACAAATCACTGAAGAACGAAATAGACAAAAAGGCAAGACAAACAAAGTTGGACAATTTTTTGAAGCCAGGCCCATCCTTACCAGCGTAAAATGATGACTAGATTGATCTGCAGGTTACCATTTCTTCATTGTCTCCATTAAAAGAAATGTGTGACTACATACACATATTTTATGTAACATGAAGTTGTTTCATGTTAGTTTATAGATTATTGTTGGTTTTTGGTGTCTGTTATTATTTTATGTACAAATGTGTATACTTGTTATGTATGTATTTTTGATTTAAATGAAATGAAAAGATAACATGCATTTTGAATGAAAAACCATGTTACATATTTAACAAATTTGGAATTCCATTGAATTTGTATTAGAATAATTGATTCGTTATACGGCTATTCGCTTTGCGGCCAAGTTTCGTGGAACGTATCTAGGCCGTAAAGCGAGGTATGGGTGTATTGATCATTACATAAATTGAATATTGCCTAAGTATCATATATTAACCATGAGTGAATCATTTCCTTTCCTGCTTTTAGTTAATCTCTGGAATTATTGTTGATCCAAACAAGAGGATAATGAATCATCATTTACACAAGCCATAATTATGCAGATTGATGAACGACGTGGACGGCAATTCGCGGAGGTAGAATACGCACGATTCAGGGTCGTCACGACACCGGAGGACCCCGGAGATCCGCTCTTCGCGGTGGTTGTTTCACCGCGAGACGTCAACGCGTCGAGAAGGTTTTACGACTCTCTTACCATTCCTTTCCGCACTGCCGAAGATGAGCCAGTAACCATGCAGAATCCCAATCGATTGTCCCTGAGAGAAACCGAGAGAAACGCGTACACACAAATCATAGGAACATTCAAAATGGATGAGCGAACGTCGTGTTGTAATTAGCGATGTTCCTCCACGTACATTTGTTCCACATTTACTTCGTTCCGTGTAACATTGAAACATCATATTATAATCACGACTGCACAATTTATGTACGAGTGTGTGTGGATGTACAAGTATGTTATACCCCAAAGGGGACTGCGGGTAAAGCAAACCCAAATGGTAATTAGTTTAAATTTGTTCGGTTTCATTTGCAGAAAATGTAATTAATATACAAATAATGCAAGCTTCTTTTTTTTTGGTAAGCGTTTTCAATAATTTAATAACTGTAGATTTATCTTGTAATCACCGTTAATGATCAGGACTTTCTAATTATTAACTGCGATAATTAGATGAATTGTTTAATCGTTCGTTAATTATTAATCTGATAGTTAAGAGCTTTCGTTAACTATTCACCGATACTAATTGCTGCGAGTTAATTTACCTCCAAACATCACTAAATAACATTAATGGATTATGTTCATTATTATTATCAATGATTAATTAATACTTGATTTCCTTTCTCAATACATTCGTATATCATTTCTTTCAAGTCATTACATATTATTTAGTTTAACCGTTTTTCAACCGTTGATTTTTCTTCAAATTTGACATAGAATTACAGGCTAATAGCTCAAGATACAGTAATAAATTAATATGCGTTACATTCCCCAATTATCCAAGTTTTATAAGCATGTTTCAGATCAACTCTATCTATTATAGTCTCTAAGAAAATCGCTAAAATCTGACGACACTGCTTTTTCGGCTTTTTCATTTCTTCTATTTTGACAGCGAATTATAGTCAAACGGCTCAAGACACAGCAACAAATGAATAAGCGTTACATTTCCCAATTATTCTAGTTTCAGAAACATCTTTCGGATCAATTCTATCTATTATGGTTTTCGAGAAAATCGCAAAAATGTGACAGTGCTTTTTCGCCTGTTAATTTACATTTCTTCAACTTTGACAGCGAATTACAGCCAAACGGTTCAAGACATAGCAATAAATTAATACGAGTTACATTCCTCAGCTATCCAAGTTTCATAAGCATCTTTCAGATCAACTCTATCTCTTATAGTCTCTGAGAAAATCGCTAAAATTTGAAGAAACTACTTTTTCATTTCTTCAACCCCCAGGGGTTGGGGACCACTGGTTTATATGATCACTGAAAATAATAACATAAAAAAAGTTTGACTGAAAAGAATTATTTAAAATAAATATATATACATATATATATTAGAGAAGCAGTTGGACTAATTAAAACTTAAAGAAAATGACAACAATAAGATAAATTATTGAGTGCACATAAATTCTGAAGAAAAATAAACAACGGAATGTTTACGTTTGCTCTAATTTAGACTTGCGCAACCTTTAGAAGCCACGAAACAATAAAACAAACAACAGGAGAGTTGTTCCTGGCAATGCTATTGTAAGAGGTGCCAAAACTAAGTTCAGGTCTATTAAGTAAAACATGTAATGCATAAGTGGTTACGAAAAATAGATGTGACAGTTATAATTTTGCATTGATGTTACTTAGACACATCATTATTTTACTCCTAACTTTTTAGAAAACAAAAAACCTTATAAACTATGATTGTTTAGTTACAATTTCATCTATATTACAATCTTCTCCATTCTGTGTCTTACAACTATACATTTAGGTTTTTAAAGTAAAGTTCTCAAAGTACAAATTCAAACTTAATAAAATATTGCTAATTTATTGAAACAAAACTTAATTGATGTGTTGTTTTTGAAATGCTTTAAATGTATGTTAGAATGGAAATAATGAAATACATAAAAATCATGCATATATTATGTAAATCATACAGTGAACTAAAAAGTTTAACTAGCAACGTTTATATTTGCAATGTATAACAGTTCTGTGTTAATTATGTAATTAGATCACCGTATTTTCGTCAATTAGACGTGTTTATTATTATTACTAATGTTAAGGAATCCGAGTTAATTACCTGTCAATTTACATTGACGTGTATAACGGAAGGACTACTTAATGAGGATACTTATCACATGTACAGTATATAATTCTCAATGTCTTTATTACTAGTTTATAAATGCATATTCTCATGGCAGAATAATTGCACGTTAATAAAGTAGAGCATGTTTAAGAATATATAATAATAACGTTTATTGCAACAACAATTACAAAACAACTATAAACTCAATGCAGTAGTAATAATGAAATATAAAGGGCTATGGACCATAAGTCTATTTATGCCCTTTAATAATATTTGTATATGAAGACTTAAACTTTATTAGTTTTTGAGTAAAACAGATATGTATAAAATGACGTTAAATGTTAAATACAAGTTTTTGTGTAATTTATAATTGAAATGTTAAAGTTATTTTCGTAACCGATGTAAAACTGGAATTGATATTGTTTGAACAACATTCGAAACAGCAATCCATTAAATTTAAACCTTTTCGCGTTAATTCGTTCCTTTTTTTTACTAATTATTTTTCGTTTAGTTTCTCGCAATTGTATTTGTTAATCATTCATTTATTTGTATTTGTTAATCGTTTATTCAATTTCCACATATTAGCAATACGCACAAGCAGAACGTTACAAGTGTTTAACAACAGTTAATCTACATCATTAGCATTATTAATGGTCGTAATTAATCTAATTCTTTTTGTTTTGCATTCTGAATGTACGCGTAGCAGATATTTATGGTTAACGGAGTTCATAACTCTCCTAGATCAATTCGTTATATAAATCCGCACGCATTTTTGCAATTCCGAATGGAATAATATAATTGCTGCTCCATTTCTATGCTTCATTTCACTTCGTGTTAACGTCAATTTGCTCGACCATTGAACACATTTTTTGACACTGATTTATCATATTAACTATTAGATAATAATAATTAAAAACCATTTGTTTTGGATAAATTTTCGACAAAAATAATTTGATGAAGTTGAATCAACTCTTTGCTACACGTAACTAACGTTGATGGTACAAAGTATGAATGAGTTAATGAAACAAGAACACCTGTTCGGAGCAACATACCAGAAGGTATTGGGAACAAAACAAAGTAACATAAAACAACGACTTCCAGCATTATCCGACCGTGAGTCATATCAAATTAACGCGCAATCAATTAATTAGTACGTTAATTTTTATCCGTAATCTTTAGGAAAGCGCATATTATAATAATTATCGACGTAAATCATTCGGTTTCGATAATAAATAACGGGAACGATTTATGCGACATTAGTACTGTGGTGAAACGGATCAAAATCGTGAACGATCGTAAATCAAAAACCTACACACACACACACACACACACGGCACATAGAAACAACAACTGCAAACTGGGTAAAAAAAGAGCAGAAAACAGAGTATCTGTCTGCGTTCATGCGAATTCGCGTCGGGATTAAACGAAATCCAAGGTTTATTCACATTTATATATATATATATATATTTATAGTTTTTTTGTTGCATTGACTTTTCACATTTCGCATTATTATGAATTGCGACGTGCGCGCGTAATTAATATTGCTGCACGGCGGGAAAATTGAATTAAAGCAATCCGCTTAAAGTTGCTCAGGCAAATTAAATTATTGTAAAACTATTTCGCGTTCGCAAAAGTTCTAATGCTTCTATGCTTTTGAATTTATTATTTCGTACATTCCTTGATATTATTACATTCAAATTGAATCGTTGCAGTTTCGAAAATAATGTAATTAGTATAAACGTTTTATGTAATTTGAATGAATCTAGTTGAAACAATACATTCTTATTTTGCATCGTTTAATAGAAATGTCTTTTAGTAAAACTAATTAGCAAATAAATTGCAGTAATATGTATTTTTTTGGGTAGAAAGACCTATGGTCTATAGCCCTTTACAACAGCATTACATTTTATGTAGATTTTTATAATTACTATTTTATATTTCAACATATTTATTAGACAAAAGGGCTAACGACCACGGTTTTAATGCCCAGAGAATACACTTTTATAACTTACATAAAAAATCATGCAAAAAAAAAAAGAGAGAAATAAGTGCATTCTGTTAAATCCAATTAGTTGAAAAGAAAAATAAGAAAATTCCAAACAAAAGTAGTCATAATTTGATACGAAAAGTTAAATTCAAAATAGAAATTTAGATGCAGATCTTGGTTAACTTTATTACAATTAGATTAAGTTTCTCAACAGTCTCAACATTTGCTGATGATATTGCAATTTGAACTTAGTACAGGAATGGCCACAAAATTGGAGAATGAAGGTCAATGAATCAAAATCAGTGCATGTTACCTTCACCATGAGAAAAGACTACTGCCAACCAGTGACTATCAACGGAAAACTTATATCGATAGCTAATAAAGTTAAATATTTCGGTATGCATCTGGAAAGAAGAGTGACCTGGAAAGATCACATCCAAGCAAAAAGAGAACAACTTGAAATCAAGTTCAGGAAGCTGTACTGGCTACTACGAGAAGACTCACAAATTTCAAAAGAAAACAAGCTGTTGATTTATAAGGTAATTTTAAAACCAATCTGGACCTATGGAATACAGCTGTGGGGAAGCACTAGCAAATCTAATATTGCTATTATACAAAGATTCCAGTCGAAAAGCCTAAGAAGAATCATAGGAGCTCCATGGTACATTATAAACAGGAGAATACATGAGGATTTTCAAATGAAAACAGTGAACGAAGCAATTATGAAACATAGTTGCAGATTCCAAAAACATCCAAATGACTTAGCTATCAATATTCTTGATAATAGCTTAACAACTAATTGACTAAAGCGAAGTAATTTACTGGATCTTCCAATGAGATTTAACATCTAAGTAGCAATTAAGGGAAAACTGCTAGTTGGCGTTATCCAATATTCATTTGTCAACTGTTAAACTGTTAGATTGTAAATACAAACAGACGTTATTGTTTCGTAGTTGTTGCAATACATTTGATTATTTTTTGGTTAATTTTGTATATTGTTGGATGAATTTGCAATAGAAACGTTTAATAAAGTTATGTGGTATGAGTTATGATGTGGATTGAAGATCGTGGTGTATCTGAGACGTTTGTACATTGAGAGGTGAGAAATTTACGATCGAAGCATGCAACGGTATGACTTGTTTAAATAACATTGACATGACATTATTATATAAAGCTGGAACGTTTTTGTTATGCGATTCTTTGCGTCGGTTCTCCTGCATCTTCTTCCTCTGCATCTCTTCTGCAAATGTATATCTATATAGAGATATTTTTATTGTTTGCAGAGGGTCGAGTTGTCAATAAGTAGGTGATTTATCGGAGACGATATGCGAGTGAGAACCGCGACGAACGACCCCCTTCGAAGGGTCCGAACCTCCTAGGTAGGTACGCACGTCTGTCCGGCCTCCGCTGAATTATGGCGTACACAATTTATGAACATTTGTAATCCTATTCAAGGTTTTATGCAGATATTACTCACTCAAGCAGGGAATATGAGTTTATCAAGCTTTCAGACGTAAATCATTGCCCCTCCCGGAGTTTATCTGTAAATTGCACTTTCCGAGCCCGGGCCCGGCCGAAGCACGTTGCGAGAGGGAGAGCAGAGGAAGGAGAGACAGATCGGAAGAGCAGAGCAGAGAAGAGAGGAAGGATAGATATCTGGGTGTATTTTCGGTATATTTCGCACAAATCATTGCGAATTTTGAGAACGAAACAGGGCTCCTCTGCATCTACGGCCGCGCGTCTGTTACAGCTGCTGCTCCAGCAGGAATCTATATGGAAAAAAGAGGAAAAAGACGATGAAGGGAGTGAATGAAGGGAAGAACGATACACAGAGAGAGAGGGAGAGAGTAACAGGGAGAGATACGTATATAAACCAGAAGTTATAAGGTGTTACTACATTCAGCCCTTACAACGTAATTTCTATATTCGTTATTTACGCGTGTGCAGATAAAACTGCTACGGATCTCTGTGTGCCCCTTTCTATTTATTTACTCTTTTCTCTGACATTTGCATGTGTATATATTCGTTTTTTTTTCATATATTATTTATTATTCATTCCATTTTCGTTCGCAATGTATCACAAGAGGTGACAACGATAAACAGTCCCTGATGAGGACAAAGGAAGAGAGAGAGAAAGAGCAGGAGCAGGAGGAATCCCTTTTCCCCTGAAACATTCATTTTATCGATAACATGTATGCCGACTCTTAAATTTGAATACACATTCGCGCACGGAAAATACATACATTTGAATAAATATAATTAACCGCGATAAAATTCAGCTGCTAACGACAAAAAAAATAAAATAATTGCGAAAACAAAATAAATGAAACGAAGGGGGTTGAAACGGCAATGTAAATCAACTGCGAGTATCTGAACATTTCTTGTAAACTTCATGACATTGTAACAACAACAAAAAAAAGTTATTTTATTAGATTTTACGCATTGTTTCTTCTCTTTTAGTTATCTAATAGATTTACGTAAGTATTCACTAAGTCAGGTTTCTTCAACTTGGAATCATTGAGCTTCGTGAAAGTTTTTAAAGGGTTTCACACGTATTAACAGTTTTATTTCCTATTGGGGTTCAATGACGAATATTATACATTTAGTTACTTCATGATAAATGTCAATGTTTAACAAATTTTACTATAACTTTTCTTAAAATACAATTTTAAAATGTTGACGGACAATAGGAACAAGTGACGTAAATTGAAGTTCGAAAATTGTCACTATATGTTTCACAACTACATGCATATTGAAGCTGCCTCTTGTAATAGGTGGAAAACAAAATTCAACCTAAAAAATTGTTTCCAAAACATGACACAAGGCTTCTACTTGTACACCGGTAAATGCACATTTGTACCTGTATAGCCATAGTGTCTAAAAACGACCGTTTAGTTTTGGCGGCTATTGCCGTCATGTCACATAATGAACTTCACTTTGACGGCTATAGACGCAAGTGTCAGTCAACGTGTCAACTGTACACAGTTCACTATGTGAAAATATTGTACAAAAACACTAACGATTCTAATGTTAGGATTGCATTATGTTCATTAATCGCCTGAATCTGATTGTGTTCATTTATACGTTTACAAAGTTTAAAACTTTATCATCTCTACGTATTTCGGAAATAAAGTGAAAATATCTGTACCTTGATTAAAATTTAACTTTCTCTAATTATGCAATAATGTAATTATTATTTGAAAGTAAAAAGGTTTTCCATATCAGAATTTGGAATGTTATCGAAAAATTATTTTATATGGAATTTGAAGGAACTGAAATTGAATGAAAAATAACATCGAGAAATATGTAAATTTTATTATAGGAGAGAAAGGTATTCCAACAGTGTAATCATTCGAAGAAATTATTACTACAATCATAAATTTAAATAATAATTAGATTCGGAATCAATTGAAATTTCGTTTTTCAAAACTTATTAAAAATGATAATTTGAATTTGAAGTAACAGAAAGTTTCTTGGATTTGATTATATGAAAGGTAATTGCGTAATTGAAAGGTAACTCTGCAAAATTTACAATTTACACAGCAGAGTTACCTTTCAACCCACCTGTAATTATCAATGAAGCACCGGCGATCTCATCCGTGAGCGTCAACTCATTAACAGTTTACAATCGGCCAACAATCAATTAGAACCGTCCATCAAAATTACCGATGCAAACCAACTAATTGTAAAAAAACAACAACAATTACCATATTCGTTAGTAAGTTAAGTTACCATCAAATAACTAATTTTTCGAATATGCAAACCGAGGATATTTATTGCAACAACAATTACCAATTATGGTAAGAAATAAAGAAGTTTAAAGAAAAGAAATATAAAGTTCCATTGCTGCAAACCATAGGTCTTTCTGCCAGGAAAATAAGTTAAGTTTATTAATAGCAAATAGACTACACTTCAATTAAGGCATGTTTTCGATTTACGGCCAAAAATGTTTCGCTATAACGGCAAAAAACTCGATATATCTAACAATCTCGGGCAAGCGCAATAATTGATTCCTTGTACGGCTTTTCACTTTGCGGCCAAGTTTCGTGGAACGTATCTAGGT
>JAFMTC010002258.1:20826-31019 GCA_018845635.1 Nicrophorus orbicollis | reverse complement strand
TCACGTGGTTATTAAAAAGTCGTCACCCGTGAGTGTGTTTGCTCTTTGCGCAAAGCATTGTTCTCGGAATTAAAACGGGACAAAAAAGAAGAAGTGGAGAAAACTATAATAATAACAATAATGAAATCGAGTGTGTAACGTATCCAGTTACAGTTTAAATAAAGATTTGTAATTCGACGGAAAACGATTCCGAAGACATATTCAAATTCAATGAATTGCGAAAGAAGTAACAAAAAAATGAATTAACGTGAATACGAGTAAATAAAATGCTAATTCCACTTTCAAGAACGCTCTTATCTTAATAGTTGGACACGTTCCGGGCAATTTTACAAATTAACAAATGGACTCTGCGCATTCATTAGTTGGGTTTTTTTTTCAAATACAATTTTAGTGGGAAGAAATCGATGGACGGATTCGTTATTTATTTCTTTCCATTTGTATTTTCTGCCTGATTAGAATTTACTGCATAAAACACTTTTCAGGTTTCACCTTTCTTGATGAATCAAGGAAAATACATAATTTATATATTCGTAGAAGCTTTGATATTCATTATTAAATTATGTGAATTCATTTTCGCTCAATAACTTTAAAATTACTGTTTTTAAATCATCAATTGTGAAAAACTATATTTTGAAGAAATTAAGTAAGTTCATTTTGATTAATTGTATTTTTTATGTGAAATTTTATCGCCGTTGAGATTTGCATTCAATTAGATTGTATAAAATATGGTTTACAGAACAAGTGAAAAGAGAACAGGCAAAAACTGAACATAGAAGAAACAGAACATGTACAAAATACAGTATTAGAACAGAAGAAAAGATACATATTTTTCGGAGATATACAAACACTGCACGGTTCTGTTTTGTCACTATTCTGATTTCTCTAATTCATACATTTCCGGACGCTAATACTTATAAATTGTTCATGAAAAGTAATAATTACAATATGGATTAAGAAATTTATTGTTATTACTTCAACAATACGAAACTTCATATGATATAACAATGAAAAAAATATGAAATATCTACGATATGAATTGAAGAATTGTAAGTATTTTTTTGTTTATATTTACATTTATAGATATCATGAAATTTTTAATAAACTTGAAGTAAATTTCATGAAAAAAAAAAACTATAAAATACTATATGGATTTCAGAAGTTAAGCCATCAAAAAAAGATCTAGTTTCGTTCAAAAAAGTGTTATTATTACATCAAGATACTTCTTAATAAAAATTGAAAAAAAAAACAAATATGTACTATATAAATTGAAGAATTCTAAGTATTTTTTCTGAATATTTACATTTATAAATATTATGAAATTTTTAATAAACTTGAAGCAAATTTCTTGCAAAAAAAAAACTATAATTTACTATATGGATTTAAGAAGTTAAGCCATCTAAAAAACCTAGTTTTGTCCAAAAAAAGTTCAAGAAACTGAAACTACAAAATATAAAAATTTACTATGTGGATTTCAGAAGTTAAGCTATAAAAAAAGATCTAGTTTCGTTCAAAAAGTTTTATTGTTACACCAAGAAACTGCTTATTATGAAATTTTAAAAAAAATCAAATATATACTACATAAATTGAAGAATTGTAAGTATTTTTTGTGAATATTTACATTTATAGATATTATGAAATTTTTAATAAACTTGAAGCAAATTTCTTGCAAAAAAAAACTATAATTTACTATATGGATTTAAGAAGTTAAGCCATCTAAAAAACCTAGTTTTGTCAAAAAAAGTTCAAGAAACTGAAACTACAAAATATAAAAATTTACTATATGGATTTCAGAAATTAAGCTATAAAAAAAAAGATCTAGTTTCGTTCAAAAAGTTTTATTGTTACATCAAGAAACTTCTTGTTATGAAATTGGAAGAAAATCAAATATCTACTATATAAATT
This sequence comes from Nicrophorus orbicollis, assembly GCA_018845635.1. Classification (NCBI taxonomy): domain Eukaryota; kingdom Metazoa; phylum Arthropoda; class Insecta; order Coleoptera; family Silphidae; genus Nicrophorus; species Nicrophorus orbicollis. The sequence continues at coordinate 29,117 of JAFMTC010002258.1, read as the reverse complement.
GAAGAATTGAAACTTAGATTAAAGTTATCTTCAAGAAATAAGCATCTGCAAGTCTAATTTACGTAATGCGTTAGATTTCAAATAAATGAAAATGTGATTGTAAAAAAGCTTATGTAAATTTATTCCCGTTATGTTGGGAGTGGACAATTTAAATTACGTATTATATTTACGTTTCTTGGTAAAAGGAAAAACGGATGAATCATATTGTAATTTTCTTCATTCGGAGATTTGATTTCCTTCCGTCGCTTATTAAAAAAATCACGGCAAAACCTCCTCGATGCGCCTTTGTGTGCATTATGACCTAACACCTGTTGGATGTAATAAAGGCAATAAAAAGCGTTATGTAAAAGCGATCTTTTGTTCGTGGGGCCGCGCGGAAGGATTCCATTAGATGGCAGGAAGGAAGAAGTATCAAAGCGGAGGAAGCGCGCACGGTGGTGACTTACGCTTTGGGGGACCACCGAGAGCGGACATCCATTTGAAACGGCCATTTTTTCGAGAAGGATCAGAAGAAATTGTTATGCGGATGAGGAAGGAATCGGTAGATACGGATCTGGCCGTCTTTTGTGGTGAAGTGTACGCATGCAGGCAGCTGTTCCTCTCTTTACCTTCGTTTTTCCTTTGAAGAACGTATCGAGTAATTGTGAGGATTGATTTTTCGAAAGTGGAAAGCCGATGGGCTTATCCCCGGAGCGGCGGTAAATCGGTTTAATCCGTCGGTTGGGGGGATTCCCTGCGTGTGTTTTTCGGAGCGCCGTGTGCCTTTTTGGCCGGATCCGCACTCCTCATCTCTCTCTCTCTCTTTTGCTTTCCACCCACATTCGCACCGTGTGTAAATAATGCGAGGTCCGCTCTTGATTAATATTTGTTTTCGCGAAAGGGGAACCGAAAATAAAGAAATTCAAGAAAGAACAAACAAAAACGGACGCATGTCCGCAGACAGACCGACCACCGCCCGTTCCTTGTTACCACAAATAGAAATTATTGCATAACTTTCAGAGACACAAATAAAAGAGAGAGAGTGATACGCTTCGACAATGAGAGCAAGAGAAAGAGAAAACATTGACCATTGACGTTTTTCCAAGAGAAAGAGAGAGGCAAAAACGTATGTCTAAACCTCACCAAAGATAGATACATTTTATTATTCTTCTTCTCCAAATTTTGATCAAATATCAACAATGTACGACAATAATTGTCTTATGGTCAATAGCCTTTTATAGAAATGCTCATATCTTTCATATTATTATTGCAAGAATATGTATTTTTTTACCATTTTAATACATTTTTTTTGTAATTTATTATAACAAATATATAATATTAATGATTCTTTATACAAGTTATAATTTTTGTACTCTCTGAGCAGAAAAACCTAGGTCGTTAGCCCAATTTTGAACCAAAAAAGATTGAAATAAAAATACATTTTTTTAATTAGAACAAATTCTCATAAACTAATTTCATTTCGTTGTCACAAAAGATGCTATATGAAATCCACAATATTATTATTACTGTAAACTTCATGCAATTCTATAAAATTTGATAATTAATGGTCACAGATTAGGAAATCTTATTATGTGTTAGTCTTCTGCTGAATTCTTAAGTAATTATTAAAAAAATATATCATTTGGACTTTTTACCAATCAAAATCTTATTGTAATTTTTAGTAACACACTTATTATATTTTTTCCCATGGAAATCTTACTGTAAACTATTCGATTATTAAGTAAAGAAAATTTATATGTTTGAACACTGATATCAGGTAAAAACAGAACAACGAAAATACAGAACTGTTAAGAAACAGAATATGTGATTCGTTGTTATGATTCATTATTTTTATTTAAAAAAATGTGATTCCGAAAAATTTTTTTTTTTCCGTCTTCAATTTATACTAATTATCTGTTTTTATCTGTTCTGTTTTAACGATGTTCTATTTTCACTTGCTCTGAGTTTTCCGGGAACAGTGAATTTTCATTCAAGTCTGTATTGTATACAAAAATTAACGAATCAGTTTTTACAACTGTTGTAAAACGATAATTTACGAGTTGGATTATCTGGGAATATTCTAAGTCTTATATAATGAATTGTGTGGATGAAACAATGAAATTATTTACAAAAAGTGAAGATTTATTATACGTGTTTCTTCAAACTACTGAATTGAAAATATTACAAGTTCGTTGCAAGTTCTTACCAAAATGATGCACGAAACTTTTAAAACAAGCTAATTTATGTATTTTAAAACGTTTTGTGCAACATTTCAGGTATTCACAAAAAAGAGAAGTTTTATTAAAAACAGTGTTTCGTTAAACTACTGAATCGAAATGTACATAAATTGTTGCAAAATGAAGTTTACGATTCTTAAGAAAAAAACTACTCAATTTACGTTTCTTAAAATGATTAGAATTATTTACAAAAAAAAAGAGAAGTTTTGTTAAAAGTTGCATTTCTTCAAATTACTAAATTGAAAAGCACATAATTCGTTGCAAATTCATATCAAAAGGATGTATAGTAATGTTAGAAGAAGGAAACAAGATAAATGGTTTATTACACATTTTATCTTGGAAAAATAAACATTGCTAAATTGCTTGAGTATACTTAATATAATCATTAATGGAGAAATTAATGTAATGTGTTCATTGAAATGTGTGATCCGACGCAAAATTTCAACGCTTTGATTTTTTATATTTTTTGGTGATTGAATATTTAATCAAACTGTAAATGTACAAAAGAGCATTAAAAATGTTGATTGAAGGAAATATGTGAATTTTCTATATCGAAATAGTGTAGATTATAAGTTTATTTGTGACTAGATTTTCTAATATAAATCTTAAAGAAATGACCACAAAATATTCTATATTAATATCCAATAAAATAAAGTTAGGACAGAAAGACCTTGGAAAAAGGGATAACTACCTAAGCCTTTCTGCCTAAGTGTAATTTAGTTCTTTTATTTTCAACATATATATATCATAAAATTGGACTTTTAGCTAAGAGGATTATGTTTTATTGCACTCATAAATTATTGCAACAGTAGAAAATGAATTAGAAACTAGTCTAGACAAAAGTTGAGCAATGGAATTACATTTTCGAGAAAAATGAGAAAAACAGGAAAGAAATTTTGAAGAATTCAACTACAATAAATACAGTTGTAATAGTATTTAGTGAATGAAACTTTAATCCTCAATATATTCAGTTTCAAACCGTTTAAAAGTAATCTCTTTTACATTATATTTCCAAATATTGCACAATTAATGAAATGATTCATTTACTTCTATCAATCTAAAAAAATACTATTTATTGTTGATATTTAGTAAACTTTTGATTTTACCTTGATGTACAAAGAAAATTATATGAAATTAACACAAGTTCATTATATTTGATTTACTTAAATGTCTTTATAAATTATAAAAAATAAATTATCACTTTTACTGTTTCCTGAAAATGCAATTCTTTCATCACTATATAAAGTGAAAATTTGGGGTACTGATATATGAAAAAAAAACTTTTATTCCTTCCGAGAATTATAGAAAAAAACGGAGAGGATATTGCATTGCAAACATGTGTGTTTAAAGGACGAGAGCGTCTCCACAATGGATACAACCAAGTAGAAGCACACAAACAACAAAAAAATAGTCTGTGACCTGAACCTTTCTTGAGTTTCATCGTCGGAACCTGAGCCCCGAATACTTAGTTGACTTTGGACTCATTTAGTGCATGAGTTGTTACTAAATTGTATATATATATGCGTAATATACAGTAGTCTTGTTCTTTCGACTGTGGTGAATTTTTACAATCGTCGGAACCATTTTTGCAGTTGTAAATCTATTTATCCCAACTTTTTACATTACATTTACAACATGCTATTATGGAGGCAATAAATGTGATGACCATTATATGTATCTATTGAAATTTACGATACTAATCCCTTTGCAACAAAGGTGTTAAGAAAATTGGAAATATTTACCTGTTGGCAACTTTACAATGCCAATATAACAATTATTAAGAATTTGCTACTTATTGGTAAATTTAGTGCAACCATTATTTCTGTCAAAAGTAAAGTATCGTTTTAAGTATAATAGGAAATATTAGCCATTTTGAACAATAAAAAATGTTAAAATAAAAAAAAGGAAAGTGTATTAACTTTTTCTAGATTACTAAATGAATCAAGTTTATATAATTAAATATCGAATGTATTGAGAATGTAAGATTTTCTTCTTGTGAAGTTGTTTAAAGTAAATTATTATCTGTTGAGGAACAAATATCTGTGGAAAAACTTTCAGTTACGGGATTATTTTAAAGAGTTTTAGGATGAAAGAGTTTTTTTCTTGTAAAGAGTTTTGTAGTAAAGAAGATTATAGTTTCTAATCTTGAATATGAAGGATAATCGTTGAGGATTATTTAATAAAGAGAGGTAAACGTCGTGTGTCCGTAATTTATCTGTAAAGTCGTTGTGTATTTAATAAACATATCTGTGGAACATAGGAGTTTTATATCTTTTAGTGGTGTACGGACATATGTGTGATTATAAAGAAGCGGAGAGAGAGAGTGAGATGGAGCGTGTGTGCGTGCGAGCGAGAGAGAAAGGTGCAAAGTGAGTTTTCGTGTAAAAAGCGGAGCATCATTCGTCCGAATCAGAATACAAATGATGCAAGCGATTCATTCAGACAAACACCTTGTATCCAATAAATTCAGTTAGGGAGTTTTTGTTGGATCGAGGTGGGATTTGTTTGGATCTGCGGAGCCCCATAAACAAGATAGTCATTTGATCCCCTCGTTAGGCCCGGACGGTGGGCGCGGCCGGACCGCCCACTGGGCGTCGCCCGCCGTGGTGGGGAACCAACCGGCGTCGTCGCAGCCAGCCGCGTACTACCTTTTCCGTGTAGTCAATGGTTGTTAGGCGACGACACGCCCCCGGCAGGGCGGGGCCTCGACACTGACACACTTCCCGTTGCCTACCGAGATTCAGCTCTTATACCAGTCACTGTTGGCCTGCCACGCTGCGCACATCAGGTTCACGTTCAGTGTTTCCCGTTTCATGCATATTTCGTGGAGGGTGTATTACCCCCTGGACATGTGGATAGTGTAGTGCGCGACCGAAGGAACAACAACAACAAATAGATAAATACAAACAACCCCAACGAAAGTGAATGCAATATTTTGCAATTAGTGATCTGTGATATACGTATATATATATTTAGACTGCAATTAGTGCTGCGATGGCTGCGTACGCTCAATTTAGTTACACTTATCCGACGGCCACACAGGTACTGCATTGTTTACCTATTTCTACAAAAGTTTGAGGAAAAAAATCCATATTTATAGAAGAAAAAATAAAACGTTCAAATGAATGCATCCGTTGCACCTTATGCAAATTCATCGGATCGCTTTTCTTTTCGACGGACTTTTTTCACTTCTTGTCCTTCCGATCCGGTTAATTGGTCTGGCGCGCTGGAGGTAGTCCCGACGGCACCTGCTTCGGAGATCATAAATACTGATATCCCCGTGGTCCGTTCATTAAATTCGAAGAGCCCTTTTTGTCAATTTCCAATTCAGTTCTGACACCTTCGTCCACTACTATGAAATATGCGCCGGATTAACGTACAAATACGGAACGTTTATTACTTTATTTGCATTCACCGGATTATGCACGTGCTTCCTTCAACAGTTGATTAAACTATCGTTAAATTTAACTAGCCTTTTAAACTAACTTCAAAGATAACGTTATTACCATCGACTTGATAATAATTTACTTCTTTCTCAAACATAAAAGATACAATATATAGTTTCATAAACGATTCCATCTTATCATCACCGAAAGCTCTTCAACCTCTAATCTGTTATTGCTTTCATTTCATTTTAATGTCGATTATTACACTTTTTGTTCAGATTTAACCAATTTCAACATTCAACAATTTTAATAGCTCTAAAACTATAATTAATGCAATCTGTTACTTACATAATAACTTAAAGTATAAACTATTATTTGAAAACTATACCACAAATTTATTCATTTCAATACGCAATTTGTTACTTAGATAACAACTGCAGCAACAACAAACTTAAAACGAGTTTAAAGTATAAACTTCTTTCAAATTAAGAACACTTCCAAAGCTGCAATTATTACTTACATTTACGTAGAACTTTTTAAATAAGTAAATATTTTTACTATTTTTTGGTACTAATACAACAAAACTTTAAATAAAAGTTATATTAGTCATTCAATGATTATTGATTTATTCATTGAACTGTTACTACTATATTTAAAGCAAGATTATTATTCAAAACTACACACGTTAATCATGAAAAACTATTCTTGAATATTCATCAAATTTTTAATATGTTTTGAAACATTTTATTTTATTCGTTTTATTACAACATCTTTCTTTGTTTAACTTTAAAAACACTTTTTATTAAAGCAAATGTATATGGGTTTGTTTTATAATTGAACTAAAAATGTGATTCAATTTACAATTCTCAAACTACTTTGAAAGTAATATTAACAAGTTTGCTACATATTCCTTACTTGGCTTAAGAAATTATAAAATTAATTAGCTCTCTTCTAACGTTTACTGTAAATTAGTTATAGAAATAACATTTCCAGTTTAAAACGAAAATACTTATTCATGTACGCAAGTAAATTCATTTGTTTCTATTTGTGCAAAAAGTTATGTTTGTTGTGAACGATAATATTGAATTTTAATGATATTTTTAATGATAATTTATGTATTATTGATATTAACGTTGACTATATAAATATAATGAGTTAAAAAAAGATGCAATTACATTCATAAAACTAAAAGATAGTTACTTTTTCTTATTATTTCAAGTTTAGTTGTTTTTAGTTGACGGAAAGATGTGGAATTATGTTTCATATTTATGCTGATAACACTTATTTCTGGATTCAATTTGCAAGTTAATGCGATTTAAATTCATTGTAGATATATTTATTAATTCTAGTTTAACTTTACACAATGCTGGGAAGGATTGAAATTATACATTAAATGAAATTATTTCACGCTAAACGATAAAAATTTAATGTTTCTTTTACTTTTTTGTAATGGTTACGGCCCTAATTCTGAATCAGGGACTTTTACTTATTATAGTTTAACTTTAACGATGTTTATTTTTATATTTATTGCAACAACAATTACAAAACATAAAGTCAATTCAAAATAAAAAAATAAGTCGATCGTATCTTTTATTTTAATATTGAATTGTTTATAGCATATTTATTTCGTTCATGTTTAACTTGAAAAGTTTATGGAATTGTTTATTATGTTTATTTCTGCTTTATTCATTCATGTTTCAGTAGATGGAAAGTTGCGGTAACATGAACAATGTTTAAGTTGAAAAGTTTATGAAAATTGTTTAATGGTTTTTACTGTAATAATGATTTTAATGTTATTATTGAATTGTTTATTATATTTATTGCTTTTTGCATTCATGTTTTAGTTGATGGAATGTTGCGGTATTTGTTCATGTTTAACTTGAAAAGTTTATGGAAATTATTTAATGACTTAACTCTAACAGTGATGTGAATTGTTTATAATATTTCTATCTGCTTTATTGTATGAAGTTATTATTATTATGTATTAAGTTGATGCGGTATTTGTTGATGTTTAAGTTGAAAAGTTTATGGAAATTGCTGTAACAGTGATGTTAATGTTATTATTGCATTGTTTCGCATATTTCTATCTGCTTTATGTATTAAGTTGATGGAAAGTTGCGGTGTTTATCGATGATTTCTGCGGATGTATCAACAGGCTGAATATGTGTCTTTTGTGATATTTCGTTGTAAATGAATTGGCATTTCGTTTTGATTAAGTTAGATATTGATGGAGTGGAAACGCATTAAAGCCGAAGTAATTAACGGGCTCGGGGTTATTGGAGTCACGTGTGGGCAAACAGAAACGGGGAGGGCTGCAAACATTGACAAAGCACTCTCGGCTTTTCCGTAATATCCATCCGTCCGGGTCCCCCGCCGGATGACGGGAAAAACGACGAAAAAATAACGAAGAGTGAGAGAGAGAAGTAAAGAAAACAAAGAGAGAGAATGAGAAAAGGAAAAGAACAACGGTAAAATCGGCGTCAGAAATGCGGAACGTTCGCGAGAAATCCGTGTTTGATCTGTCCCGATGTTATATATGGCTCGAAGTGATCATTTTCGCCGTTGCTGGGAATCCATTAAAATGGCGCACGTGCTTAATGGCGTTTGTCTGTTTTCTCTCCGAAGCAAAATCGATTTTATTTCCTTCTTCTTGTTTTGCAGCTGCTTGTGTCCGGACAGCCGACCACGA
>JAFMTC010002257.1:32660-49614 GCA_018845635.1 Nicrophorus orbicollis | reverse complement strand
TTAAATTTTTTAAACTCGACCCGGCAACTAATTCATTCGAGATAAATTCAAAGGGCGTGCAGCAAAGGGAAACGCACACGCGCTGCGAAAAAAACAAACAAAGCATTACAAGGTAGACCTCAGCGGTGGAACTAAATGTAATGTAATCGAATTACAGCTACATCAATCTTGGAGTAGTCCTGAGTAGAAATGATACCCTCAACTTTAATGGCTCAGACGCGTAGTGTTTGGTTAAATATTTAACAACTGTTTCCAATGTAAGTTAGATTATCTGAAAATTTAGGTACAGTAATTCATAATCTTTATAATTCGGTCTCAAATTTGTAAAAAAATGTTTTAAGCCTCTTCACTTTTTAGCCTATTACTCGACAACCAATCAAGATAATTAGATGTATGACTACTCTAATTAAAGTCAAATGTTCAGGCTTTAATATGCACGTATTGGTAGATTTGTAGCTAGCAGCGTTTTCTTGTAAGTTGAAAAAATATTTTCATAATTTCATCTGAAAGAAGTTTTATATAATTCCCGTAATAACTAATCACAAAGTAATTATAACGTGTTACAATAGCTTAAGTTTATTTATAGTGTATTTGAGTTCACATTTCTTGCACGTGCTACAACTTTATTGGTTTTAACGCTGTTTCAGTTTTGTCTTAATTAAGATTTATAATAACAATCTCTAAGATTACTTTTATAACATATAACATCTCTGGTCTTAGAAAAAACATTTTCTTGATAGACCCATATGATTTCTGGATAGCACCATCTTTCAAACGATACGTGTCAAAATTTCTGACAATTAGTTGTTTTAGTGACCCTAGTTTAGACATTTTCAAAATAATGGATAAAAAAGAATTTCGTGTATTGTTAAATATTGCTTTTTAATGTGGAAAACGAAAAATTACCATTAACTTATATGCTGAATTAAATACGTTCGTACAAACACCGATGATGATGAACGTTATGGTCTTCCAAAATCAGTAATTGTTTCTGAAAACATGAAAAATGTCTACGAAATAGTTTTGAAAGATAACTGATACCTCAGAGATAGTAGTGTGTTTCAATTTTACACGAAAATTAGATCATGTGAATGTTGCTTTCGAAGTGGGAGCCGCTTTTGCTCATATCTGACCAAAAAGCCGTATAACAAATCGATAAATTGAATAAATTGCTTCCTCACCCTCCAGATCTGACCCCATGCTACTGCTGGCTGGAAAAGATGCTCAAGGAAAAGAAATTTAGCTCAATGAAGAAGTTATTGCCGAAAGCTTATTTTCAGAGCAAAAGCAAGTTTGTCTACAAAATAAGCAACGCACACTTAGAGGTGCGTTGAAATGAATGTATCACTCTTGAAGGAGAATATGTTGATGAATAAAGTTGAATTTCTCAAAAAACAAATTCTTAGTTAGGCTTATTGAGTGATGTATTATGTTTTTTTTTTCATAATAATTAAGCCCATTAGCGTATCTAAACTAAATTGTATAAGCTTATACATATAATCTCATGGATGCATTAGAATCAATTACTGGTGATGTGTGTATCTAATCTGTACTAATACCAGTAAATCCCTCTTCAATAGACCGAGCTCACGCATTAACTATTCACAAGGGTATCAATAATTGTATCGAATACTAAATTAGCTCTTATTCCTTTATCCACTGCGTTCCTTATATATATATATATTCTTGTTTCAACTGTTTTATTTATTCAACGGTCCAGGAAAGGGAAAAAGGGAATGAAATAAAAAAAAGGTACGAAACTTAAGTTAAGTTGTTTGGATTTCAATAAATTACGAAGAGATAAAGTTGGATCTTTTCATTTGGATCCTCTCAATATTTCGTTTCATTATTACTTTCTGTTCCCCCTTTCATACATTTCGTCCATTTTGTTTCACGCCTGAAAGCTTTTTTGCGACGCAATTTATATATATAATACGTTTGGAGTCGATGGGAGTTTTAGTAAAATTAAATGTATCTTTTCAGCTATATTCAAAACGCATACTTTTAAAGTGAAACCATGTATTATATTGGATATAATCGGAATTAAACTATATTTATGATTAAAATATAATAATAAAAGAAGATAAAGAAGAAATATTATAATATTGGTATATTTGAACTGATTGTACCTACAAAGCTTACAGGTAATTCTAGTGAATAAATTAATACTTTGTTGGTTTAACGTAAATTCCGTGTTGTGGATGTATCGTTTGGTGTATTATTAAGAGATTCGGGAACGAGTAGGAGCAATTAGAGAATGTGTGGATGAGTTCACTGAATCCTTTACCTGCGGATCAATACTTTTCTGTTCTATTTATAAATTATATTTGCCTCCATACGCAGTTATCAGTGAAGACGAAAGCAACAATTTGCGGTTGGTCGACTTAACTCAATTAAGTTTGCGACGCAGAACGGTGTAGGTGTATCGTTGCTGCTTTTTAAGGGAGTACTAAGAATTGTACTTTCCTCTGCACCCCTTCAAGCCGGCACAGAAACAGGAGGGTTAATTTTCCAAGCATCGTTAGAGTCCGCCTTTTAGTAGCCTTTTACGACAAGCAGCAGCCACTTTGCTTGTATTCTTTGATCATTGCTCCGAACGAAGCGAAAGGGCGAATTAAAACTTCCCTAATTGCTTGTGTGCGTGCGCTTTCTTCTACTCGAACAATAACCGATTCGTTTTCGTTTCGTTCGAACTCTATTAGTAGAATTCCTTCAGTTTCTCCTTTACCTATCGCCTTTCGAGCAACATCGATTTGGGCCAATTTCCCAGAGGCGCAGAACGTTTCGGAAGGTCTGAGGCCCAACAATAGCACACATAGCATCTGCAGGATCGATATGCTGGGAAGAGCAGAACGGGAAAAGCGGCTTAAAATGCGAACAGAAACGGATGGACTTTTCGGTTGGAAAGTGAAAGCAAGATCAATACAGCAACAAGAAGACAAAAACGGCGCGAGGGTCGTCTAACTACAATATGTATTCAAATTTTCAAACGCTTAAAAAAACGTGTGTGTAAAAAAGTATGTAAATGAAATAATGCGTAACAATGACGGGTTTGTAGCGCACGCAGCGCCCTTTGATATATATATATTCGAGAAGTTAGCGTGATCAATAAGAGTATCTTGGCCCTACTGCAGTTGTATTTCACAAAACTGAAAATAGTCTTGCTAACAACATTATTTCTAAACCAGGATTAAAGTTTCTCGGAGATAAACCATATAGAAATACTAAGTCGTATCTAATGGAAGTAGCTATCCTCGTTTAATCCTCAATAATACTCTAAATCCATACACTTACTCAATACACGTTTCCCAAAGTTGAGGCTACATTCTTTTCAATATCATCTTACTACCATGGGGGTATTAAGCTTACTTAACGATGCGAAATACATTTAATTGATTTTCACTTACCCATTCACAATACTTAATACTTTTTTAGCAAAACGTAAATGAAATTAATAGTAAATAATAACATTTATTACAATAAAACAGGTAATTTAATTTTTAAAAAAATATATAATATTGGAATTAGTATTAGTTATTTTATCATTTTTTCTATTTGGACAGTAAAAGATAACTTAATATTATTAATAATATTTATTGCAACAATAATAACAAATCAAAACAAAATAATCTTAATACAATAACAAAAAAAACATCATCAGCAAAGGGCTATTGACAATTGGTCTTAATAACAATAACTTTGTCTATTAGTATACCTTCAGCTCTTTGCGCAGAAGTGAAGGGTTTAGAATGAAAATACTGTCTCATTCATCCGGATTGATTATCAAATAGGGTGGATGATGTTTAACGTAGGCTTACAACTCGACAGGGGTGTATATTGTTTAAACTTTGAATACGTTTAATGATGAATCTCTTAATGATTTTATGCAAATGTTGTAGTTTGCAGTACGATTCGCAGATGTTAAGGCCGGAAGGAGTATTGATTAGTTGCGTAAGATTGTACAGTCCGGTAGAAAGGAGTATATTAGATAAAATATCGGTTTCAACATATTTATTCCTTCATATATACACATCAAAAAAAAAACCTGTAATTTGTTGCTTCGCAAATAATAGCAAATGGAAGAAGCACGTGATGTCTCTAATAAATACTACAGTCAGTCTTCAAATAAATGTACTAAGGAGAGAAATCGTAACTGTCCGATTGCGAAAGCTGTAGTAGTATTTGTCCATAAGCTTGTTAACATATTTACTTGAATCATCTGCTCGCTACGTCTTAAGTAAACAGAGATGCTATTATACTCCCAACAAAGTTAATTCCAATTGCCATATAAACTATGAAGAGAAATTCATGTAAACATTTAAGTATAAACAAATTAACCCTAATTAACCACGGGAATTCCACGACAGCAGTGCACGGCGAGAACACACAGAAACTTCAACGATAACTGCATATTACAAGAGTTTCCTTTCAGCGTGAAAGAGGTTTATTCATGTAAAAGAAAGTAAGAAAAAAAAATAATAATAAGTTTAAATCAAATACAATTAAAAGACAAATCGGATAAATTAAACAATAAATGTTGGTGTATCCACTTCGATCGTTTCCTTGTTTTTGTTTTGATAAGATATCAGTGTCGAATAAAACCTAACAGTAATGGTTAAAATAATGATGACGGAGATCTTGGTAATCGATAAAAAGGTTTAAAAGTTAAGAGAACAAAAATTATAGCTAAATGCCTGATAGCTAACTTAATAATACCAAATTAAAACAATTTTCTTCTTTTTTCTTTTATGTTTGTCGCAACCCTGCCAGACGCGTTAAACCAGTTAACCAAATCAAAAGAATACAATTCACATGTCGATATTCCATATAAATATATATATAAAAAAAAAAGATTGCAATGGCAATATATAGAATACTATCACAAGTAACAAATACAGAACACGGTGTATTAATTGTCCAACGTATTTATAATGGGCAGGGTTGCATTGGATTTGATTACGTCTAGCCGAATAAAGTGAAGTCCGTTAACTCCGTGAGCTGTCCGTGCAGAACTAACTGTTCCTTAATTAATTTCGTAGCGTCTTCTTCCATCTGCCGGTCTTTGTGCCTGTCGTAGCATGCGTTTTGTTTCATCATCAATAACTTATTATACATGTTCAGCACCTTAAACAATTGATGGTAATTACGTAAATCTTAAATAGTTGTAACATGTCATCGTACCTGCGTGTCGACTTTATCGAGGGCCGCCTTTACGTCTTGTTTTCTTATGTCCTTGTCCACCAAACTTTTGAGTTTCTGCAGCTCACTTATATTATGTTTATTCACAACCTCCAGCTCTTGTTGGCATTTCTTTATTTCCATAAGAATCTCATCATCTGGTGGATACGTCTGTAAATGAGTTCTATGTAATCAAAAAATTCATTTGAATTTTGTTCAAGTTTCGAATCCCGTTTGCCTTTTGCTTGTTGTTGTATTATTTTTTTCATTACCTTGGGTAAATCCTCGACATCGAGTATTCCTTGATCCACCAGCTCTTTTCGTAGCAGTCTGTCTAGACAAAGTCCGCTCCTCATACCATTGCTAGACTTAATGGTGAACTCGGTGGATTTCTGAAATTTTTCGAACACGGTTGGCATTTGTTTTATGACTTTTTCTTTGATGAGCGTGTCTAAAAGCCGTTGCATCAACGGACTGGGGAACGTGTCATTGGTACTAAAGAAAAATATTACATATCGATACCTCAGGATATTATCTGCATACTTATTCGTTACTCCGTTACGCTTAACATCATTAAATGTCGTGTTTGCGGGTTTCTTGGGTCCTTTCATGTGTCCGTTCGTCTGCTCCCGCTGTACAGTATTTTCAGCCCATTCCGTGGCATAGTGATCTCCGACCTCAGGTATTTTCACTTCTATTTCTTGGGAACATTCTTGAATTATATCGTCTAAAAACTATAATCTCAAAGTGAACAAATAGCACCTCCGTTGGCAAGAACTACTTACACACACATTATCCCTACTAACATCCTGACAATAAGGATCTAAGGATAACCAAAATCTATTGGATACATCATGCTTCTCAATGATGACTTTAGGTACTTTTCGCCGTACTGATTCATCATTTTTATAATTATTTACAGGTACTGCTTGCTTTGTTTTTAATATTTTAACTACATTTCGCGCGTCTGTGTGTCTCCTTTCATCTTCTCGTTTCCTTTTAGCAGATGGTTGCTTCAAAAAAAATAAATTTAATATAACATAATTATTATAAAAGAAATTGATTACACTTACATATGGCTTTCCTTTCTTATCTCTCCGATCTTCAGTCTCCGCTTTCAGTAATCTGATTCTAACAGCGCATGTCGATAGCATTCTTTCAAAATCTTGTTGAAGCTGATCCAAATCATCCATTCTAACACCATCTTTCTGGGTTCGCTTTAAAACTGTCACCAAGAAATTAATTTAAATTTGTATGTTTATTTGTAAATATACTTACTCGAGGTATAACTTGGAAGAGCCGTTGCAATGTCTGTTTGTTTGATTAGGGGTAAATTTATTGGAACGCTCTTGATGGTTTCTTTAGATTTATCAACTTTATATTTTAAACTCTTCGAACTGTAAGATCTTTTAATGTCCATCTCCTGAAACATCAACACTTAATAACTTTTAAACTATTCTTGAAGTCAAAAGCTCTGATTAGGCAGTATATTATAACCTCAATGAATATTCAAACATTTCTTTTAAAACACCCGAGTCACTTGCGTCATAATTATTTTAGAGCAACACTTCTTAATTTAAAGTAGACTAAACACGAGAAATATGCATTTTTTACTAAATTTCTGTAGAAAACAGAACTAGGTACACCTACCTGAAGTTGCCACGGTTCTTTGACTCTCTCCAAGCCTCAAGCTTAGAATTTCTGACATATAAGTATTTCTGACGTTTGGTCTGAATGAAGTTGACTCGATTATTACAGTGATGCTCTTGGATGCTGCACATTTGAATTGAAATTGTTGTTGCAGGTTTACCAACATACGAAAAATACAGTTACAAACAGTTACAAACCTCATCCTCATGGTTATAGCCGAATGCTTGTTGTAATACGTTAAGATTGGTATTATACTTTACAACCGCTTCTGTATTGCACCAGCAAATCTAGGATTTGCAAGGAATAATTAAATACTACACAGTTCTAAAAAGAAAACCAACATGTAAGTAAACTATCATGGAACGTTTCATTCAATAAATAACCTAATCTCTTTAGGTCTATCACAAAACCCAAGTCTGAAATGACTGCCGAAGAGTTGCAGGCAAGAGAGGAGGAGGAATTTAATACTGGTCCACTCTCTGTCTTGACCATGTCCGTAAGAAACAACACACAAGTGTTGATCAACTGCAGGAATAACAAGAAGCTTTTGGGACGTGTGAAAGCCTTCGATAGGCATTGCAACATGGTGCTCGAGAACGTTAAGGAGATGTGGACTGAGCAACCCAGAGCTGGTAAAGGCAAGAAGAAGGCGAAGCCTGTAAATAAGGACAGGTTTATCTCTAAAATGTTTCTGCGGGGAGATTCTGTCATATTGGTGGTGAGAAACCCACTATCATCACAGAAATAAATATCCATTTACCTTAGTTTTTAAGTTACTTTAAGCTACTATAGATCATCTTTTATTTGTTTATTTAGTGAATTTTTCACTACTTGTATATTTTGATGTATATCCAATGGGATTTTTCTTAATTTTCAGAATTACTTGCTTTATTTTGAATACTTGATGTGTCTTCTTTATTATTATCACAATAGTTGAATTAAAATACATATTTATACTTTATACATAAACAAAGGATATACTTCATGAATGTGGTTTTATTTCTTAAAGTTTATCAACATACAGTAATTTTAAACATCTATGCACTAAGAAATTTCTTAGCATACAATTGCGCCTTTTTATCAAAAGCTAATGACTTTATTGGTGTATTCTCTTGGTAGAATGGATTCATGGAATGCTTAATGTAGGATTCATACACCTCATTAAAGAAATTTTTGATGCCATCATCATTACGATTGTCATGAACCATCACAAATCTTATAAGACTAGCTGTGACAAAGGCAGACACAAACCACTGATTGAACTTGTCTACAGACTTCAAATTCATGCTGTGTGTTTTCCATTTATGCTCATCAATTAAATCTAAAGCTGCATGAGCAATAAATTGATTTAGGTGTCTATGGTCTTCCTTCTAAAACAATAAACAAGATGTATTGACAATTTAGGTAACTTTTGCCAGTTACCTTTGGGTCTTTATTGTTAGAGAACTCCAGCTCGAATATAGGATTATCATTGTGACCTACAATTACGAAATAGTAACTTCCAGTTACTTTCTGCCCTTTCTTAGACATTTTCTCAATAGATCATTATTTGTAAACAGTTATGAAGACAAGTATTTTCAGGTTATGCAATTGAGATACAGATTCTTCTCACGAGATGGAGCTCTTAATTACTTTGTTTTCAACAATTTTTTCTTTTCTTTAAATATAACACATTTTCTCATTCATCATCTACAGATTATTAATTCAATTAATAAGCAATTGACTTTCCTATTAGTTTTTATCATTTGATGTTATTTACAATTTATTCTAAAGAAACAATAATCATTTACAAAACGGGCTAAGTTACATACTTCAACACTTTTCAGAGTAGAAGATTCAGAACAGAACATTTACAAAACAGGTCGAATTGATGATTACATAAAGATGGTTTTTGGTATTTTTAGAAATTTTTCTTTAAAATTTATATTTTTATCTAAAATTAATAGCTTTAAACATCTTATATTATTCTTTTGTACCTCTGTTAAAACATCTTCTGTCATCCTTTTCTAGTTCAGGCACAGAAAAATTATTTTTCCTTTGTACAGAAAATTTTGAAGATTTCTATTATCCACCTTGTTTGCTTTTCAACAACTATTTCTAATTAGGTATATGCATTTGTACATCTACAGATTTTCCTTTCCAGACACGGATTTACAAAAATTTCCATGTATATATTACTTAAATTTTCATACAAAGTTCATACAAATAATATAAATCATATTTTCTAAATGCAAATAACTGATACCGTTAGATCAGTAAATAGAGCATGTACAGAAATCAATTTAGTTTATATTATGTAATAAAATATTATATTGTATATAGTGTGATTGTAATAGGACTAACATAACATGATTATTCACTTCATTTATAGACCTAATGTCAAGATATAATGTTTAGACTCCCGTGATGAAGTTTATTAAGCTATATACGGTTATGATGCTTTCAGAAAGTTGCGTGAAACATTATCTTTAATAGCTGATAGTAACGAGTTCGTTCATTAGTTTTGGCACAATCTGTACGGCATTAAAAGCGTTTTACCTGATCCCAGAAAGGACTGTTAAGAACATAATACACCATAACTCATGTCAGTTAAGTCTGTGCTTTAAAAGACCGAAGGATACTTTTATCAGAAGCTTTACGTATTGGAATGGAAAGCTTAGTACAAACAAAACCCAAGCAATTATGAGAAAGCCTAAATCGTTGTTATGAAGAATTATGAGATTTCGTAATAATTACATGAATGGTAATAAACAATAATTAAGTGAGATTTGATTTATATTGTTAGGATTTTCATTAAAATCTCATAAATACGACATTAAATAGACCCAACAAAATACATTGGTAATTAAGATTTATATAGCCAAGAACTGAATCCAAATTTCATAATTATATTTCTAATATTAGGAATTTTCGTATTTTTCTTTTACAATTGATTGGCTTTTGTAGAATGCACTTATTTTCTTTTTGTTGTATGATTTGTTATGTATGTTATAAATCTGTACTCTCTGGGTATACCTTTTGGACCAAAAAGTGTTGAAAAAAAATTCACGTACGTTTTTATAAGAAAAATGCTGATTAAGGACAATATATCTTTATAATAGTTGATTTTTTTTTAAATTTCTCTGTTATATATCTTTTGTTTTTAACTATTGCAATACATGTAATTATTTCTTTTAATTTGCAATTTAAGATGAAGTTTTTCTGTGTCGAAAGAAAAGTGTAGCTTTTAATTTAAGAAAGATTAATAATAAAAATAACATTTATTGCAACAACCAAAAATGAAAAAAAAATCAAAAGAAAATTAAAAAAAAATGGTGCAAAGGGATACAAATATTAAAATTATTGATATTGTAGGGCATTAAAAAGATATCAAATAAATTAAAAATGATAAACAATTAGTATAATATTTTAATTAATTAATTGCAATTGTCTTTGTCATCAAATGTCATATACAGATTTAGGGTAGTTCGGTTTGCGTATTTAAAACTAATTGGTGATTTATGAATTGACCGTTGCGTCATCTCCCGTTTGGAAGCCAGATCTACCCCCTCAATTTCTCACCCCATTGTGTAAACTATTTCGGAAATAATTAATGCAAATGGTCCGCTGGAAATGATATTGCCACGAACTGGCTTATATTTGGAGACCCCAATCCTAATGGAGGGCATAATTGGTATTGATTATGTTTTAATTAACGCTAATTGGGTTGATTACAAAGTTCTTTTTTTCGATGATTGTAACTTGTAACCTTCATAAAATTGCCCCAATTAGCTAATTAGATTGTGAATTCAGAATGCCATCAATGCGGTAGTCGGCTTAATGATTTTGAATGGAGCTTTGATTGATGCGTCCTCTTTGGAATGGAATCTAAATATTTCCAGCCAGTTAATGTATTTCTTAATAATTTGTATGAATTAATTGAGGAAATCGCGTGAAAATGTAATGGGTCTGAAGGAATCACGAGCGCTTGGCAAATTGGGCACGAATTGATGTTTCACGAAGCTGAACCGGAAACGCGATCTGCAATTTGCATCAGGTTTCCGGTTCGGAAAAGTGCAGAAGGTCATCGTGTGCAGGTGCTGCAGTACTGCAGATATATTCACTCCACATTATTTGTATGTGTGTGCACGAAGACCACTATCAGATCAATACCCGATAGCAAACCACCTGTTTGTGCTTGAAACTTTCGCATCTTAGAATGTTAGAAGCTCATAAATACCAGTTAGCGAGTGATTTAGATTGATTGATTGATCTCTTGATCCGCATTATTGCATATTTAGTCACGACATTTCGAAGGTTAGTGATGTAACTACGAGTAATGTTTATATGAATGCTGTGGTCCTCTCGAACGCATTTATATAAGAGTCGTAATACAATAGTATTGAGGCGGACCTTGTACGAGCCGTTCCTCTGTTGGCAGATCGAGCATAAATTTTCCGTTTTTCGCGAGTGATTTCCCAAGGGGATACTGTTTGCATCGTAATTAGGTCATATTAGCCAACATTCAGACGCACTCCTCCATTGCTACCAGAACGCACGTATCGAATGCATTCGGAGCTGCGAGACGGGCGACGCAGAGCTTGAGGATGGTTCAGTTCCAGACATCCGAATTCTTTGACTGATGTTCATCGACAACAACAACAAACAACATCGTTCCATCATCATATTATTTATTCAATATGGAGGGACAACCCTAACCAATAAAGCGTTGGATAGTGTTGTGTCAACATCGTTCAGCGTTGTTTGCAAGTAACAGCGTTTTACAGACAAAAGCTTCCTTAGAAGGTAGACTCAGGCTAATCAATCACCTGCAGGCGGTAAGCTCATTCTTGCATTGGTTTCCATCGAAGTGACGCTGTCTGCAACGACAATGGTAGACCATTGTTGAAACAATCTTAGCGCAACACTGGTAATGCTTGATCATCATCATCTCGGATACTATTAGGTAATTATTCAGCGAAATCGTACGGAGAGCCAAAAAGAGATAGTTTCCCTCCAAACCCCCCCAGTGCATCAAATCATTTTCAATAATCCTACAGAATAATTCAAAATCATCAGTTTATCTTGATCAACCCTTGCTTACGTTGTATGCTTCTGTATTCTTAGGATACTCCACCAATCACCCATAACCTACACTGGAATCTCTTCTTGGCTCCTCTTCATTGTAGTCCATAAAACATCATGAAACTCTTACAAACGAACCTTTAACATATTAATCAACAAGGTAAAGAACTAATACTTACAATAAAAAAGAAACCTAAAATTCAGTAGTTTTAAGTGTATAACCCAGGTTTCACAATTGGGTTATGTTTCATCAAAGGTAAATAAATTCAACTTATAAAGAACATACTCTACATGCACTAGCAAACGAAATTTGATCATTAAATGCTTTATGTAATAAGATTCATTACATAGAAATATTTAACCGGTTTAATATCAAATTGAATATGTCTCATCAAAGGTAAAGAAATTATACTTCTTAGAACATTCAATAACTACAAGAAAATAGCACAAATTTCTAATAAAATAGATTATATTCAAAGAATTATAATAAATAATTCAATTAAATAGTTTTTATATACTTCTAAAACTATTTGCTGTAACATTTCATATACATTTCATATACATTTTGTACACGATTTTTTCATTTATTTGAATGTAACTTATTTAAATATGAAACAAAACTCTTGTAATCAAATAAATTATAAGACAAGATGTTGATATATGCTTAATGAAATGCAAAGTAAGGAAGTAATGAAATTAATAATAATGTTATAAGATTTGTAAAAATTTCTTACGTTTTTGCAGGATGTATGTGGAATCAGTGGAATCGTCTTGTAAAGTTAGGTGGTTCAGAATAAAATTGCCTACTGTTCGAGAGCTTCAGAATGTGCCATCGCAGCGGAAGAATTCTATCCTGAACCACAGTAATTATTATAATGGTATTCTATTTTAGATCTAAGGATTTGTGAGCACTCAGGGCTAATTTTGGAGTTTGTTTGAAAGCGCATTACCCGAAGCTGTAGCTAATTTGGCCGTTGATAGACGTAGGATCAAGTAAATATTTGATAACTGTGCCATTCTGTTGCTTCGTCAGAAGCCAAATGATGTTTACATTGCAGTTGTTGGAATAGATACAGGCAAATATGAATTAGTTATTAGGGATGCTCTTGCCTCTAATTGTGGTACGGGCCATTAATTAATTCATGATTGATTCATACACAATTTGAATAGTAAACAAGAAATACGAAAACAATTAATTAATTAATGTTCAAAATTTTCATTATTAGTAGCTTCTTTGAAAATGTAAAGAAAAACCCGGAGCATCCACATTTTCAATTAAAAAAACATCACAATTTTATTTAGAGTACAGCTTTTTCATTTATTTAAATTAAATATAACAAGTTATTATATGCAAGTTAAGAAAGTGAAAAAAGAAAATTTAAAGAAACTTGATACGAACGTTAATTAGTATTTTTTGATACATTTAATTAAAAAATCAATCAATGTATTTCAAACATGTAAAATTTAAGTTATACTTTCATTTTACTTTAATTAAATGACTGAAGTATAATCATAGAAATCGATATAAATATTAATTAAGTAATTATCATTATAATTATATAACTTAGAAACATATTCCAAGCTACTCCTAAGATTTAGAATTACAAATATCATTAATAATTATTATATAAAAAAGCAATATTATTATATTTTCAGTATATTTTGTTATTAATTGCGAATATCATATGCTTCACATGAAAATATAATTATTATCGGTAATAGTATAATATTAAAATAAATATTTGCTTACATAATTTCATTTAATTAAGGTTAATTAAAAGCATATTTCATATAAATAAGTTACATTTCATTTTCTACTAAAAAAATCTTGTACAATCAGAAAATTATTGATTAGTAAATTTATCATTATTTAAGTGTCTATTAAACTAACAAAATATAGTAAATTATTTATATTAATGAGTAGATTGAACAAATTAAATGAACATGTTTTATAAATTAATGTTTAATCCTAAGGTAATGTTGTTGTTGTTGATGCCAATTGTTGATTATTAATAATTTCAATTTTCAGCGTTCAGATAATTGCAATCGTGTGACCTAATGACCTAATTATGATCAGACATATTCGCTTTCACAATAAATAACTCGCAGGAAAACAGCTTGATCTACTCATACAGGAACAGCACACAGGGTGAGTCAAAAAGCAATCTCTGGAAATGTCGACTTCTTCTCAGTTGCCTAAATGTCTGTAACGCTGAACTTGTTATTGTTGTACTTGTTGTCGTTGTTGTTGTTGCTGTTATTGTTGTTGTTGTTATTGCCGCTGTTTGTCTTTACTCTGTATCTTTGCACCCCTTCCTCTGAGTTACCCAAGCCGATATGATTGAGGGCCGAGTCGTGAATTCACCCTGAATCACTTCGTTGAGCTCAAAATAAATGTTGTTCTCTCGATGTTTGCCATCCAACGTTTCCAGATCCAATTGCTGAAATGGCGATTTCAGGAATTCGATCGCGAAACACCGATAGAAGCACGCTCTTATTTCTGTTGCAAATTGGTGTTCCATGTGTCTTTGCGTTCAATGATTTGTCGGTTTGCGCCGATCGACCGGTGCAGTTGTGGTGGATGCGCCGGGTAGTCGGCAGTTCACCCCGTTCACCGCAGATGGCGCACGGTTCGCTCCCCCCCACCACTCATTCTGCTGGTGGCGGTTTTGTGCATGCAGATGGCGCCTTCAACCCCCTTCGACGAGGGGGAGGACAATGATTTACGACCACGTGAAACTTTTGAAAACTTTATGTAACTTAACCGCACGACGCTCGCACCGAATACAAATGTGCTAATTTGAAAGTTAGATTTTCCGAACTTCGCATGCAAATTGCATTGATTAAAACAACGCACACAAGAAATATGCATATAAGTACGGAACCGAGTTTTAAACGTGGCCTCAAACATCACAAGAAAAAAAAAACAAATACGTGTAGTTTTATAAATCAATAATTGCAGTAGCTTCCAACCAACATGAAACGTTCTTCTAAACTAGACGAAAATCAATATTCTTCTAGTTCCAATATTTAACATCACACGTTTATACCTAAAAATAAACACATTTTAACTAATTTATTAGATTTTCAAATATCATTTACATATATATATATTCCATATATATATATTCTATACTGATAGTTTTAATTGAAATTTATTATAATTTTCTCTCAATAAAATTACAATATTTTTTTTCATATTATAAAGCAAAATATCGTATTCTTTTATAATTATATACTAAAAAGTTTTAATTGAAAATTATTATAATTTTCTCCCAAAAAAAATCAACAAATTAATTATTTATTAATTTTTTTTTTTGATATTTTCTCCTTATTACAGAAATAAAGGTATTGTTTAAAAATGAACATTTTCATTCAATGAAATGGATTTTAATTATAAAATTTATTTTAATTAATACTTCATTTGTTTGAACGCTTTCGCTTCCGGCCTTCGTCGCTCACTCTCGATTACGAAACACTCGGAATTATTAATTAACGTGGATCGTCGAACATTTCGGTTACGTCACACGCGCTTGTTGATGGATTCGGGACTTTCACGTAATCGACGCACGTCATCTGTTCCTGATTCCAGTTACGAAAGGGCAAACGAGTGAAGCATCCGACCTTTAGTCCATCGAAATTTCACGAATAAAGTTCACAAGCAATGAGGCTTCAAAGTCAGAGATATTGAATAGAATGTTAATGACAATTTCGTCGAACCGAATTCAAATAAGTGCATCTTTTACGGTCGTTTCATTGCCGGACCATTCAGTTGCACTTACGTAAGATACTCTCTCTCTCTCTTTCAGAAATGCCATGAAAACTGAACGCTGAAGTCTCGCTCCTTTTTGTTTAAATTCTAAGTCCAAAGTACACATTGTAGGTGCATGAAATTGAATACAATTTAGTTTTAATTAATTATCTCAGCTTCAAGCAATTTAATTAAGAGTTTATAATGGCTAATTAGTTGGGATTAAAGGAATCGTTTATTTTAAGGACGATTTTTTTTTAAAACTAATTAACAAGTAGATTCATTAAGAATTTTCTTTAAACATATTTTAAAATAATTGTATAAAAATTAAGATAATTAAAAGTTTAATAATTTGCAATTACTATACATTTGCTAATAATTTTGATTAATTAAAAATTAATGAATTCTTACTTAAAATTAATTGACAAATCAATGAATTAATTGAAATTTATGAAATTTTCGATTTTCTTGAAGTTTTAGATGAATCGTTATGATTTTAATGTTAACTCACTGAAGTTATGTAGGTGATTTTCCAGATTGTTAATATTTTGTGTCGGTTTAGTACGTTAAAAAAAAATGTGCAATTTCATTTTATATTCATGAAACAATATAAAAACAGATGAATACATGTTCGTTATACGGGCTTTCGGGGACAAATTTTTTGTTCCTCGAAATTATTATTCATTTTTATGCAGCGTTTGAACGTGACGAGAATTCGTTTCGCATATAAACTAGATTTAAACAATAGAAGAAAAAAAAAACTATGAAAGCGCGTCTCTCTCTCTCCCTCCTCTTTTCATGTCCTATATGCACATATAAATCTCGTGCTTTTGCAATTGTGCAATGCACACTGGTTTGCTAATTGCATCCGAATGAATAAGCAAAACCTGAACACAAAAAAAGCACGTATAATGTGTACACGCAAGCCGCCTGAAAAATGTATATATACACAAAGAACTACGGTGCACGACACAAAGGGCTGAAAAACAAAATGATGAAAAATCCATACATTTTAATGTAACCGAGGGGCGGGTGCTGAAAAACACGCCTCGCTCGTCGCAATGCAACGTAACAAGAGCCTCGTTCAAAAACGTATGACAATGTGGAAATTGTTTTTCGGGAATTTGACTCGCAAATATACATATGTGTGTGTGTGTAATTCCAAACATCGGACATTTTTTTGAATGTTAAGCGTTTTGAGAGTTATCGAAACGCCTGTTTATACAGAAACAGAGAGAAAAAATTATATTTGTTTGTAATTCCAAATATCGGACATTTATTTTTTTTTAATGTGTTAAGCGTTTTAAAAGT
>JAFMTC010002257.1:18447-30951 GCA_018845635.1 Nicrophorus orbicollis | reverse complement strand
TGAAGTAAAACAACATGTATTCCTCTATTTTTTTTCTCCATAAAACTTTTGGAAAACTTTTATTAACTTACTAATAAATTTATAATAACGTGTCGAAATGTCAGAAAGACCCAAATTATTGCTTATAAAGATGTTTATATTCTAAATTCAATGTTTTATAAATAATATTCTAAGTTCAATAATAAATATGTTTTTTTTCTTAGAAAATAAGCTTTTTTAGCCTAATTTGTTGCAATTAAAGATTTTCTTTATGGAAATATTTCATCTTTTCATCTACAATTGGAACAAGTTATCGAAATGTCTGTTTATACAGAAACAGAGAGAAAAAAATATATATATGTTTGTAATTCCAAATATCGGACATTTATTTTTTTGAAAGTGTTAAACGTTTTAAAAGTTATCGAAACGCCTGTTTATACAGAAATAGAGAGTAAAAAATTATATGTTTGTGAAGTAAAACAACATGTATTCCTCTATTTTTTTTCTCCATAAAACTTTTGGAAAACTTTTATTAACTTACTAATAAATTTATAATAACGTGCTCAAATGTCAGAAAGACCCAATTTGTTGCTTATAAAGATGTTTATATTCTAAATTCAATGTTTTAATTAATATTCTAAGTTCAATAATGAATATACTTTTTCTTAGAAAATAAGCTTTTTTAGCCTAATTTGTTGCAATTCAAGATTTTCTTTATGGAAATTTTTCATCTTTTGGAACAAAAATGTAAAAGTTATTTTTGAAATTACTTTTTATTAAAACTTCAATTATTCAATCAAGCAAATGCAAGAAGTCTGCTGGGTTATGATTAAGTGGGAGCAGCTATTGGGTATATGGTTTGCATGCTGATCTGAGGATCGTAGAGAAGATTAATCTGGCCTGGAGGATGGGGCGGGACGTAATAAAATGCAGATGCTGTACACGTGTGCATGTACCCAAATGCCATGACCTTGACATTGCAGGATCATAGCGGCGGTAGATTTCTAGGTCACACATCCCCCGTTTGCAAATAAATTAAACGAGAGATGGATGCGAATGTAAAGTAATCCATACGTTTTCGTATAGAATTAATCAAAGTAAAATGAAACAGAAAAGAAAATGGTATGATAAGAATGGAAAAAAAAAAGAGTTGGTGGATGATGATGATGGTTGTGGAGAATGAGGAGGAGAGAGGACACATTTCCACTGCGGCATGAATGAATGATGCACGGGAATTTAACACGAAAGCAAAGAGGAAACGAGGGAACATTGACAATGACCACCAAAGCCGGAACCTTGAAATATTTAAACTCTGATTCCTATTCAAGCAATTATTGATCCGCATTAAATCCACATTATTTGGGTCACCTGCCACCCTAATGCTGGGTACCCGTAAATGAGCACGTGCATCACAGTCGTGGGATTTGGATGAAAAATCGCCCGCACTTCAATCATTTCCAATGCATATATGAACTTGAAAAACACATTTTGTTAATATACTGGTAAAAGTTTGAAAATTCATAAAAATTCTTAGGAAATAAACTTCTATATATTTCATTTCAATAATAGTTGATTTAATACAAAACAAACAATAGATTTTTACTATAAAAAAAGTTATCACAATCTACTTAAATACATTTCGATTTTATTAACTTTTTTTTGCAAATTTTATAAATTTCCTTAGTTTTATATATATTTTTTTTCTTAATTAAATATAATAAATTAAGAAACAATTACCTAGATACTGTAGCTAATAAAGATGTTATATTAAAATAAATTACTGTAAACATGAAATTTACTAAAAAAAAAAACAATGTTTTGAAAATTCGTAAATAAATATTTCAATTAGTAATAAATCTTTCCGCAACGTTAAAAATCGAAGTTCTCTAATTGATGCATTGCATAATATATTATATAAATGCGAGGTTAAATAATGTATGACATAATTTAATGCTCGTATAATAATAACAGAATTTACTGTTCGGAAAATTAAATCATTCTCAAAATAATCATATAATAATTTCATTAAATCATTAAATATGAATAGTTGAGTGAAACGCTCAAAAGCTATATAAACCAATCAATTATCATAATTAATTTATTACAATTCTTATAGAAACTTAAACAAAAAATATTATTAATAATATTCAAATAATTAATTGAATTTTTTTTTCAATAATTTCGACAATTATTATTTTCTCTACTTATTTCAGTAAATCTTTAATTTTAAAGCGTTTCGTGACAATTGAAGTTCTAAAATCAATTACTTTTTACATTTCTATACAAACTTTAAAACTAAAAAAAAATAAATTATTTTTGTAAATATTGTTAAAGTAATTTTATTCAGTAATATTGAAATAATTAGTAATTTTGTGTGTGTTTTTTTTTCTATAGTAAACAATTAATTTTAGTAAATCGTTCAACGTAATTCGTTTCATGATTGAATCAAAAGTTACATAAACAAATAAATTACCGTAATAATTAATTTATGGTGATTTTTGTATTCCATTTCTTATTTAAATAAAAAATGTGTTCGTTTTAAAACAAGTTATTTCATAAATTGAAGTATTTAATATATTGAAATATTGTTGGCTGAAAGCAAGAAGTGCGTTAAAAGCACATTTTAACAATCGTTAAAAAAATAATCGGAATTATTAATTGAGCTTATTTTTCGTCGAAATTCGATTCCCCAAACACGGAGAATGTAGTAACAAAAAGCAAACGATTCAATGAATCCGAAAACTCATTTAATATTTATCTAACGGTTCGGTTTCCCGTTAAATATTTGAATTTACTATATTTTTACAGCTACCTCGTTTTTTTTTGTTAAAATTACATATTTTCATTGATCTATTTCAACAGAAGTCTTTCAGATTCATTTATTTCAGCGAATTCACGAAATTTCATAATAGTTCAATAATTGATTTTTTTAATGAGATGAGTTGTAGAATAAAAATGTTGACAGTAGCTTCGTTTATTTCAGTGAATTAGTTTTGTTACATAATGGTTCAAAGTAAAAGTTCATTATTTCATAGTTTTATAATAATAATAAAAAACATACATAAAACTTTACTTTTGTTTACTATAGTAAGAATTATTTGGAATATATTTCGTTATAAAAAAATCGTTGAATTTTTTGGATAAAACATGATTGTTTTTCTTTTGCGACGAATTGTAACATATTTAGTTATAAATAGGAGTCCTATAGAAAAATAAGATTTAATAAGAAATCTCGATTTTATTGTTATTTTGGGGTTAAAAAATGATGAATTCGTGATTCTTTGCTAAAAATGGGAGTTCTCTAATAGAAAATTAGGATTTTATATAAAATCCCGATTTAAATATGGTTGTTAGTTCAATCAATGTAATTTTGGTGTAAAAAAGTATGAAGAAAACGTGATTCTCTGTTTTCCTCATTTCGTGAATATTAAGCTATAAATAGGAGCTCCTTATATATAGAGAAAATTTAATATAAATTCCTGATGTTATTACAGTTGTTATTTCAACCAAATCATTGTTTTTTTTGGAAGTAGAAAAATATGAAGTGCGCAGGGAAAACACAATTCTTTGTTTTTCTCATATGATGCTACACGTAGGAGTTTCCATGTAGAAAAATAGGATTTTCTAGGTCAATCCATACACAGCGTAATAAATCCTGATATGCTCTGGGATCACGCCATGCCAGTATGAATAATATATACATGCGATGCTAACTATCGGTTTGCATTAGATCCAAGTTATATATAACCTCATAAATCACGGAGATGTACAAGGCCATAACCCACCCTCCCAAAACCGGCCAAGTTCGCAGCGAACAAATGCGGAACTCTGATGGAGTTCATACATAAATGAAAACCGCTAATGAACTTCCATAGGTGACCGTGAATTGTATCGCAAATCCTTGCTTTAAATATACATATAGGTTTGCAAATGCATAATTACCTGTTGCGTCTTTGTGGCGAATTCCACTAAAGCTCATTGAAATTACCTGTTTACGGATTTCATTTGAACATTCAACTGCACACTAATTAATTTACCTGACTCGACTAATACAAAGTGAAACTAGCATTTCTTGTCTGTAAAAAGGCATTGTGTAAACAGGTATAGTAAATATGTCTATACTTGTTGATCTAATGTCTCGAGTGTAAATCGATGAGTTGTTGCTGTTTCTCCTATTGTATTCACATTGTAAATACAATTAAGTGAATGGATGTCCCAAAGGATTGGATTCGGTTCGGGTTTTATAAAGTAATTCCCCTAGAGATGTGAGCACGGGGCGTTCAAAGGAAACCAAATACTTACGTAAAAGGCGAACACGGTAACAGCGTTCTGTTGTCTTGTTTATGTTGAAACTGTATACGTTGGAGCACAGAAAATATCTAACAACACCGTTAATGGTGAGCGTGGGAGTTTAACTACTAAAACACACACATATATATATATAGTTCAGTTTAACTTTGACGTCTTCTTTACACAATACATAATGTACTTTCTTACCCTAAAAACCGTATTAAAATTATAAAAAACTTCAAAGTCACAGCTCATTAAAAATGTTTACTATTAATCAAAAAAATAATTTTACAATTTTATTTAACACTTTGCTGTTCGTTGATTCAAAAGTTTCATATTATTTTTCATAATTTTAAACTGAAAGATACACTACAAAATGCAAATTACATATACACTATTAAAAAAATTGTACTTACCATACTCAAATCATTTTTGTTTAAGTTATAAGCATTCACTTTTCCGTACGAAATTCCTTAACTCACCCTTCTTTTATTGAAAACTATTTATTAAAAAAAGCTAATGTTTTATCGTCAAATTAATTGAAAATAATAAAGAAATCTTGTAAAAATACAAGCTTTATTTGGAGTAACTTTGTACTAAAACTGAAATTTCTAAAGTTCATAATTATAACTTATTAAATGCATTAAAATAAAGTTCATAATTTATTAATTATACATGAAAATTAAATGATTATAAAAATGATTTGCATTAACTTTATTTCTCTAAAGTATTTCTCAAAATTTTATATAAAATGAGAATGAATTTTCTTTCTTAATGAAAATAATAAAGAACTGTAATCTATTGCCCTTTACAGCAAAATAATTTAATTTGCATTTTTCAATTTATTTTTTTTGTAATTGTTTTCATTATAATTGTAAATTTTATTAAAATCAGTAAAAAAAACATATACTTTCTTCATATTGAAGTAAAGTATAATTAAAAACTATTGAATTCATAATAACTAAACATTGAACAATGTGAAATCACCTGTTGCTAAAGTTCCATTCATGAAAACGAAATTTTTATTAAATAATTCAAATTTATGAAACATTCGTTTTTCATTAACAAATTTCAATTAACTGCATTATATTAAGCAATAATAACTGTCTAATCATTATTTTATATATATATATCTCAGTTCTGTTTTTGAAGATTTTAATTAACAAATTTTAATTAAATCTATTACATTAAGCAATACCCATTCATTAAATTTTGAATATTTCTCAGTTCTGTTTTTGACGATTTTAATTAAGAGAAGTTTAATTAAATGAATTACTAAGTATGATTAAATGCATATAATTTTTTTTTCAGGAATTTATACGTATAAAAGACTGTAGATTAAAGGAGAAATATTAATGAATTAGAAAGCCTCTTTGTTCCAAAAACGACAAATCCATGTAAAAGTATAATGAATTGTCTTACGTAAAATTTAATTAAATGTATTAATTATAAACAAGATATATTGCATTTTCTTGGACTGATTTTCATTAGATCTAATTTTTTGTTTTTAAATTAATTTGATTTTCTTTATTAAAATTCATATGATTTATTGGGATGTACGTGCCTTGTGAAATTTTTTGATACGTCTCCAAATATCATATTTTTCCACGTGTATAAAAATATTGAAAGAAATACGTGGAATTGAAGATGTTTTGTGAAAATAACACGAGATGATAAACATATTTATTATTTCCATTTCTAAACCCTGTGCTCGGACGTATGTAGATATACACACGACGTTGAATCCAGCAGATTGCGTAATGAGGTTCATTAGCTTTGATCAGCCCGTGCATTGATTTCAATACAATCAACATAATGAATCATTATAATTGGAATATAGTGATTATAACGATGTGTGGGTCGTTCTGATGGGCGAAATAGCCGTATTTACATGTACTACAGCTTATACAAATCTGCATTATTGATTAGTCGGCTATTTAATGTGATTACCTCTGTTGATATTTACGTGTATTGTGCAACTCAAGGTCGTTGCAAGAAAGCTCCGAGGGCAAGGTTTCTATAAATAGCGCGCACACGGTGCGAATTTCCCCCCGGAACGTAACTACAACCACTAATAAATGCATGCAAATCTAGCCACTGCGTTCCACCCCAATTCGGATTGCGACTATTCCAGATTTAGATTAACAAGATCTACTTATTAGGATTGCTATTCAGTACAAACCTATTCTCGTAATCCAGTTAACAAAAAGATTTAACAACTTGGCCGTGCTCTAACGAATCATATTTTGTACGTTGTTGTTAAGATTTCGAATTCAATTATGCAATTGCTTCTTTTTTTTCTTAAGAAAACTAGTATTAAATTTAGTTTTTTTTTTGGTAAACCAATTAATAATCAAATGTATTTTTTTTAATTACGTTTAGAATAGCTTTTTAAAAAAAATCTTATTGTAATACAAATGCAATATGTATAAGGTACAATATACGAAACACGTAGCTTATAAATTGTATATGCATAGTGTATGAATAATGAATGTTTGGTCTAGAACAGAGGTCAGTTATATGTAAATATATTTATTATTAAAGAATATATGATTGATGATTTCCGTGTCTGTACATTTTGTATAAGTAATAAATGATTCAAACATCTAAATTATGCATATAAACGTAATGAACATTTTCATATAAAATGAAATAGAAAAAAATTACTGAAATGAAAAATTTGGAAAAAAAATCAATTTATAATTTGGACTGAAAGGTCTAATTTGGACAAATATGTAAAAGAAATGTAACAAATAACAATTATTATGAAAAATATAAGTAGATACTTTCCATATTTTTTTATATGAAGAAAGGACAAGCATTTTTTGTTAAATTTTCTTTTGCGTTTCTTCATTTCAATAGTTATACATCTTAATTGATCCAAATTGGGCCAAAGGGCAATTGATGGAGGTGTTTCCACCCAATTAATTTCAATTTATTTTATTGAATTTATTTTTTGTTGTTGCAATAAATTTTATTATTATTACTAAGAAAAAAAGGGCAGAAAACCCTTTGGTCTATTTACTTCTGAACTTAAGCCCTTCACTACTATTTATATAAAATGAGAATGAATTTTCTTTCTTAATGAAAATAATAAAGGGCATAAATAACTGTAATCTATTGCCCTTATTACGAAAAAAAAGGGCAAAAAAATCTTTGGTCTATAGACCTTTTACTTCTGATCTTAAGTCTTTCACTACTATTTTGCTTGCCGGACAAATCGGTTAGTGGTGAGATTCGAACCAGAACCATTTCGCACCAGATTTTTCTGATGAAGGGATTCTTAACCGCTCGGCCAAGAGTTGTCCCTTTTCCCTTTTGGATTTCTTCAATTTTATTATATTGAGTTTGTTGTTTTTTTTTGTTTGCAATAGATTTAAGAAAAATGAAAAATTTACTGAAAGAAAAATAAATGTGGATGCGCCGGGTAATCGACTGTGATCTTCACGATTGCTGGAGGTGAAATGGAAAACGTAATGATGGAAATACGAGGTGCGCTAAAGAAAATATGTGAAAACGATGCAGAAGGGCATTCGTGTTGTTATTGAGTTCGCATTGTGCCGGTTTTCCATTGTGTGTGGAAAATTCTGCGATATTTCATGGGGAATTGATTTCTTCCCGCAACAAAAGCGACGCTCGGGATGCGAGCACCGGATTCCAGCACGTTCACAATTGCGGCGAAGGGTTTGGAAGGGCGAACTTGTGTCCATTCAATTCAGTTCGCTGTTCAATTGGACGAGGGTTTCGCTGCAGAGCAATCGATAAATATCACATTGAAAATATTGAGAGAAAATACATAACAAAAAAATGAACAAGAAGAAGGATAATTCAATTTGTTATTGGGAAGGATAATAAAACGGGGCTGGTAAACATCTCGTTTAAAACAATTTATTTCGCGTTAAGTACAATTCATAGTTAAACATAACAATATTCATCTGGCCGCAAAAATACCTTCAGTACGTGTTGACAATCACAGAGGCCAAAAGTTTATCTTAGGTTATCATTATTTATTTATATATATATATTTTTTCCATGAAATTGAAATCTTTCATACACTTAAGTTCTTCAAGTAAGCATACATAACTCGATATATATATATATCATTTTTATAGTGTATATATATATATTGTATCATTTCGTTATTTCTGCCTTGTGGGTTATTCTTTCAACGTTCCCAATTGGATGTTGCGGGGAACAAATTTTCCTTTGGTTCAATGAAACACAAAAAGAACCTTATTGAGAGGAAAAACGAAAAGAAAAAAGACGAGAATCCGAAGGTTTTCGTGCATAGATAGCTCTTAAAATCTTGTTGCTTTCTTTAATTCCTTGTTATGTTTCAATTGTTTTCTTTTTGTAACTTTTTATTTCTGTTTATTTTTTTTCAATTATTTTTGTTATTATTATTTTATCATTTAAATTTAATCATAATAATAAGAATAAGAAGTAGTAGAATATAAGACGAAGAGAAAAAGGACCGCTGGGTTTTCGCGAAACAAGGTTTCATTCGCCACAGTTCCAGCGGCAAAAAGTCGTAAACACTATATATGGAAAAAAGTCTAAGAATAAGTCGTTTATATAAATCGTCATACACACACGTTAGGTTCAAGAGAAGTATTAAGAGAAGTTCGAAAAATCAACTAGGAATAGGTTACATAGTCACTCAACTTTCACAGAAAACGCTTAAATTGTTTTTGCTTCTTTTTTTTTTGTCATAATTTTCTATTTTACAATGTCGAATAGAAATCGTTAAACTTTCGAAAAATTCTCAACAGGTTATATATATATATATATTATATATAATTAATTTGTAATTAGTATAATATAGCAATAGGCGTTAGTAAATAGAATCGTTACGTTCATTTTCCTCCATGCATGTTTTTATTTTCTTTTCTCCGCTTGATTTACTAGACTTTCTGATTAACTCTCTTCCTTCCTCTTATACATTATTTACATTTCACAAACCGATCGAAAACGACCAAAATCGCTACACACACATATCGCTTTGTACTGGTATCAGAAATACTTTTCTTTTATTAACTCACATATCACTCATTGCTTACAACTCCGAGAATTTCCATCTAAATTATTTCAAATTTTTCATAGGGAACTCTACTGATCAATTTCGTTAGAAACTCGCAACAATGAACGCACGAGGAATTAGAAGAAGTTTCGGTACATAGCATGCAATACAATAAAACACTAGTTCCATTCATCGTTGTTTCTTAATTTTGTCTTAATATAGTTTTCAATGATTTCTTTTCTTTAACGTTGCTTCGCATCAGTTACTTTACTGTTGGTAATCATTAAATACATTTGTTATTCTAGCGTGTGGCTGGAAATGCGGTTATTGTGCAGCTTGTTTCACCGAAACCCGCTCTCTATCTCTCCTCTCACTCACTCATTCCTTATTAATTTTCAACGGAAAAAAGGAAAGAAAATGAAATAGGAAAACTTCTGCTTAGCTTGGGGAGGAATAACGATCGCGCAACCCCTCGTTTAACTGCATGTGTCTGAGTGTACGTGTGTGTTTCATGTGTGTATTGTCTTAACAGTCGAAAAACGTCGGTGCTAAAGCGTCTTTAACTACTAGCTCTCAGCATTCGAAGGATCATCAGTAGTATGATATATTGTGGATATGCAGGCTGGAGATGCCTTTCGAATGCTGACAACCTATCGAAATCTTAAACTTACTTAGTTCCTTTATAGTATTTGCATCGGGATAGACACGAATTTCATTTATTTATTTTTTTTTTGATTTACGCAAAAGAAAATCGATATGTTCACTCGTCTTAAATAAAGTAGTACTACGTTTTATGTATATATTATAAGAAAATATATATTCAAGCCTAGTTTGTTAAATACCTTCTAAAATAGTATCCAGATTTAGGTGAAACGAAACAAGTAAAAACGCGTGCCCGATTTAATGCTCCTGCTCTGATCCGTGGATTCACAAGGGAATGGAGTTACGGACGAACTGAGCAGAATTAGCAATCGTAGTCTCTGGTGGGATTTCAGTGCGCCCGCAACTTCGTGATTCAAAACCCTAAACTCCGTAGGCGAAATACCATAAACCCTTCTTCAATATCGCGCATTACAAAAAAAAACATCAGTTTACTTTAATAATTAATAAATTTACTTGAATTGCAATCAAAATATTATAGTAATTTGATTTGCTTTAATAATTTGTAGAATTAAGTATCGACCCTTAGATTCATAAACTTTTGATCTGATTGTTTTTTTTAATTAATTGATTAATTTATTAACCGGAAATGTTTGCTGAGTGACGGAAACTTCACGGTCCCGTTTTTGTCCTTGGTTTCGCTGTTTAAAGAAATCGCCCCTGCGATTGAAAAACAAAACGTTGTTAGGGTTCGACGGACCGTCGGTTAAGGCATTAATCGACCCGCGTTAACGAACAGGTCGAACCCCAAGGCACTTGTGTCAAAGAACGAAATGGACGTGTTTCCTTAACTGTCCAACGGAAATCGGCTACAAACCATGACTTAACTGGCAACGAGACCGTGCAGCTTACGCAATGCAACTTGCGCGTCCAATTGTTCACATTCAATTGGGTAACAGAAATACCGGTTAATAAATTGAACGAAGCGGTGAGTTTTAAGCAGAAATTCGATATTACATAATTGAAATATGAACGTCGTGCATTCTCGATAATACTCAATTTACGTATGTATATATAGCATAGGTTTTCCACTTCCGGTTATTATTCCCTTCCGTGCATAAATTTTCGTTTGGAAACATCGATTTCTGCTGAAGAAACACCTCGTAAGCGTTTTACATAATGCGCATATATTGCGGAGGGTTTTAAAATATTCATGCCGTGTCGTGCTTTAAATGCAGCGACGCCAATTTTCTACTTGTTCTTATTCGCTTTCCGCTTCGCCCTTTCTTCCCTACACTTATTTCCTTGCATGTAGTGCACTTTTCATAAGGTGCTCAGAGGAAGCCCCAGGAAACGTGCCATTAAACTACAATTTAATTGTCCTCGTCACATGTACATGCCATTTAACTTTATTACCCCAACAACAAAAGCGGCGTTTTGATGTTCCATTGCTATTCGAAGCTTAACTGCATCATTACATGATTTTATACAAACAACATTACATAGTTATTATTGGATACAGAAAGACCTATGGTCTAAAGCCATTTGCAGCAATAGCGTTATTATTGAGAAAGTTGGACAAAAGCCCCTAATAACATTTTATTTACTTTTTTATGTATTTCTTTAAAATTTCTATAATTGTTTATGCAATAAATGTTATTATTAATTATTATTATTATTCATTAAGATAAATAATTTATTTAAATTTTATAATTACATGAATTTATCTATATTTAATTGTTTATTTATTTTTTATAATAATACGAAATCAAAACCTAAAACTTATTTACTTATATTTACATAATCTGGTTTATGCAATGCAACGTTGTAACATTAAGATACTTGTTTTTTTTTGGAATTAATATAAAATGGATGGATGTTCGTTCGATCGCATCAATTTTTGGTGTTCTTTTCACGTTTCTTAATGTTGGTGTTCACTTTGTATTCGATTGAAAATAAGGCGAAAAGAATTCAGTCACTTGAAATTTCAATAAATTACTAAAAAATATTTATTGCAACTTTTTCATTACAATCACATATAATTTATTTAAATAATAATAATAATCTTTATTATGTATCACCAAAGGGCTATCCTAAAACAAAAATCGTGAAAGACCTGTAGTTTAGCCATTTGCAATAATAGAATTTCATTGTTGAAAATTTGTTGATTAAGTTAATCCAATCAAATTTCAGAAAAGTATGTTGATTTGGTAAATTAATTTATGCATATTTCTTGATTTATTTCAAAGACCTATGCATATTTTGTGTTAAATATGTATTTTTTTAATGCAAGTTATTGATTGATGTAATGTTGATAGAATCATGTAATATACAAATTTAATGGAAAATTATTTGGAACGTAATTATTTTGATATCTAATGTTTTTTTGATACTGTGTTCAAATTTTTATTGATGAATAATCACTGTGAAATTGTTGACTTTACGTGGAAGGAAAACGCCGCGTTTTGCATGCCGTTGGGATTTGTCGTAATTCGCGGGGTTATCAAATCGGTGGTTAAATAGTTGACCGAGTTCTGTTGGAATTCCTGTTGAGCGGGGCTTTCGAAAAGTTGGCAAGTTAATTATACATGGTTAGGCGAGGGAGAAATTCGTGT